>JAVCKT010007380.1:0-18420 GCA_032273925.1 Rhynchotus rufescens
GGAATTGGGCTATCTTTTTTTTTTTTTTTTTTTTTTTTCATCAGCTAAAAGGAAAGAAATCCTCCCTCCTTGTATGCTGCATGAAAATAGCTCTTTTTCTTTTTTTTTTTTTCAGCCTGTGCTATAAAATTGAAATGGGTAAATGTGCTTCACTGGCCTGTTTCTCCTTCCAGATACAGATATATATAAAAAGAGTGTAAATCACCAAGAAATACTTTGACAGTTGGCACCTGATTCTTTCCCGGGTGCCCCTATGGTCACTCCTCAGCAGCTCTTTGCTGATTCATGAAGACTGCTAAGAGAAAGCGTGTGTGACTTATCTTTTATGGAGTGTAATAAAAGTGGGAAGTGCCCTGTGTGGCTGGAACGGCAGCTCCATGGTCTCTCTCCGAGCTGCTCCATTAGCCTGCTGCTGGCAGCGATGACACAAAAATTGGATTGGAGATCCCCGATTGGACTGTTAGCATGAACAGATTGAAAAAGCACACCGGAATAAAACGGGGAGCCTGGGCTCTTTTGTGCTTGCATGGAAACTCAGTGGAGAGGAAGGACGATTCTGCCTCCTCGCATGTTGGCACAGGCTGCACGAAAACACAGCTCTGCTCTTGTTAGGGTCCATCCGCGCTGCGTTCGATCTAGATCTGCTTCTTTTGCTGCAGCCTCTGGAGCATCCCTCGCTGGCTGTATTTTTGCCTGGGCCGTCTGATATTTGTGAGTGACCAGATTGTTCGTTATAGCTTCTCGTGTGCACATTTTAAAGCAGTGGCTGTAGACATCTCTGTTGGAATTGCCTCTGGCCTTGGAGAAGGGTCTTTCCTTCACTGCGAACTATAATGGCCTGACAAAAAGTCCTTCGTGCAGAAAGATGGATTAAGTTCTTATTTTGAAATGCGGTCTAAATGGTCCTGATGTACTGAAATGTAGCGGCTAATATAAGCAGACGAGTCAATTTACAGCTTTCATACTACATTTTAAGAAACAAAACAAGCAGGCAAGGCAGCACAATAAATCTGCCCAGTCTCCCAGTCTGGTTGATGTTAATTGAACATAGTTCTATCAGATAAATGGATGATGCAGCTTTCTAAAAAACAGAAAATGCCCATATTTTGTCAAGAACATGAATGCATCTAAAGAATGGCGATCAAACTTAAACAATGTATTCTTCTAAACAAAGGTTGATGGGCCCATGAAGAAGCATAGATGTGTATGAATACAATACAAAGTTTATATTTTAATAATAGCCTTGCTGATATTAGAGGAACAGTTATATTTTTAAAGATTCAAAGAACTAACAAAGAAAAACAGTATTCTTCATGGGTAAATTATTCTAGGAAAACAGGAGTTTTCAGCTATCACCTTAACTGTATAAAATGTATGAATTCTTTTCTATAAAACACTGCTTTTAAGAGACAAGTTTTAATATTAAACAAAACATTAGCTAGGAGCCTAGTAAGTATGTCTGGAGACATTGGGATTTTGGCAGAGTGCAACTCCCAGAATAGTGTGAATGTTTATTTTCTGTTTATGTGTCTTCACATAAAACTGAGTAAAACATGTGGGTTTCAAATGAAAGCAGAATAAGAAGCATGGAGCTACTGAAATAGGCTTATATCTGATTTTGTATTTATGTGTATTTATGTGTATACATGCATTTTTATGTGTATATTCATGCACATACACCATATATATACATGTTTATATATATAGATATATATATTTCACACACACAGGCTTAAATGAAAGCAATGGACATTAAAGTCAGATACCAGCAAAACTTTCTAACAGTAGCATCTTTCTAATAGTAAAGCAGAGCACTAGGCTCACCCAAGAAGTAGGTAGAGTTTCCATCACTGGAGGATTTTAAGAACAAGCTAGATAAATATGTAAGGTGTGAGATAAGTATTGCTGATCCCGCCTTGGGCAGGGGAATGATTAAGGATGATTAAGGATCATTAAGATGATTAAGGGACTGGAGCATATTTCATATGAGAAGAGGCTGAGAGCTGGGACTGTTCAGCAGGGGAAAAAAAAAAAGAAGGCTTGGAAAGCAGGAAATAGGACCTTATAAATGTTTGTAAATATTTGATAGGAGGATATCAAGACGGTGGGACCAGGCTCTTTTCAGTGGCACTAGTGGCAGGATACAAGGCAATGGGCACAAACTGAAACACGGGAAATTCCACTTGAATGTGAGAAAACACATCTTCACTGTGGGTGGTTGAGCACTGGAACAGGTTGCTCAGAGATGTTGTGGAGTTTTTGTCCTCAGAGATGCTTAAAACCCAACTGGACATAGTCCTGGGCCACCTACTGTAGGTGACCCCGCTGAGCAGCATGGCTGGACCAGATGATCTCCAGAGATGCTTTCCAACTTTCTGTGATTCTGTGAATGGAGTAGGTGTCCTCTTAAGGTCTCTGTCAGTCGTATTTTCTAAGACATACCTCAAGAATCGGTTACGTGTATGTATATATACATATGATGAGGTGAAAGAAGAATAATCTATGATTTGCAGGTACGTTTACTCCTGAGCTCACCGACAAGAACTGTGAGCACAGGTTTGTGCCCAACATAGCATTCAATCCTATATCCACGGTATAGACAGGATTGATCAGCCTGTTTCTCCCTGATTACTGCTTCCCTTTCTGATTTATATCCAATTTATGGCCTTTGGCTAGCCTTTGTGTCTCTAAAGCTGTTAGTAAAGACAATTATATACATATAAATTACAGATGTTCAGCTTTGGGACAGCTCACTTTGACTCAGAATTGTCCTCATACTGCTCTGTCACATTCTTCCACCTGTATCTAGATTGCATATTGAGTCACATCGACAGTGTAGTTGGCAATAAAGCGAGAGACCTTCAGCAAGGACATAAAAAAGAAACCTCTTACTTTTTCTCCTGCCCTTGAGAATGCCTGTATGAATTGGTATTGCGCTGGCTAGGTTTTAGACAAAATTGTGGAGTTTTTGCCTCATTTAAAGGCTGCAGAGGAGACTATTGGAGCAAGACTCTTGTAGGAAGACTGTTGGGTCAAGGGCTGCGAGCTCCAGGGAGCTGGTTATACCACTCGTCTTGGCTGCTCACAGTCAGTACACTGCTGGTCTCTCCATGACTCAGTTTCCCCATGTTTAAAACTTGAATGAGAAAGGTTGTCTGCCGGCCGCAGAGAATGGAATAAGTATATTTAACCAGCCTTTTAATGGCACATGGGAAACATGGCATGATGCACCAGAGTGGAGTTTTACAGTGCTCACATCAAGAAGCCCTTATTCATAAGATCATTCCTAGTAACATTCCCTTTGTGTGGTTTTATTAAGTTAATTAAAATGAGCCAAGTTATACAATGCTTGGCAAAGGGGGAGTGAGTTTTAACTACACTTCAACCATGCCATTTTTTTCATCTTCCAATAAAAATATGGATGCCATATGATCATTGTCAGAGCCCTGCGCCAGTGCCCCCTTTTCAACATACTACACAGTTGTACCACACAGTTGTGCTGGATCAGAGGGTTTGGATGAGCCTCAGGGATGTGTCAAGCTTCCAATGCCTTTCTTGTCTGTCCTTGACAGGTCTTTCTCATGCCTCCCTCTGAGTACCCATGGATGGAGTCAGGGACTGGCTACAGTTGGAAAATAATAAAGAAGAGGATCAATTAAAAACTTTAATTAGCAAACTGACCTAACAACCAAACAGAACAATCTGGCTACATTGCTTTAAAGCAGAATATTGGGCATTTGCACATCCCTGGTTAAATGGGATCACTAAAGATGTACCACAGCCATGTTTTAATAGCCCTTAAAAATGTCTTGCTACTTGTTTGCCCATCATTGCCAGGTGTAGAATATGCAGGATGGTTGCTGAAGAGTTCTGAGGTTGTCACTGGGATAAAGTAAAAGTCTGCCTGGTTTTATTTTTAGGTAATAAAAGCTACCTTGACAAAACAAGGAATACACAGTGCTGAAAGACACCCACTGCAGCTTGTCACAGGTGCACGTCTTATGAGCAGGTGAAACACATACAGCATTTGATGGAGAGCCCTTGTATGGAGCACATTTTCAGTTTAGCAGAAGCATTTGATATTTGAGCAGGTGTATATTGAAAGTTAGAAAACATCAGGGGCCTTTTTCCCCTTATGTGCTTTTCATAGGAGTGGCCTCATTTTCTGATTGTTCCTGATGTTCCTGAGATAAAAACAGAAGCAAGGAATTCCTTATTGTATGATTTGAATTTGACCTTTGTATATCTCTTTATTTGTTTTTGCTTTCTACGAAAGCTACATTCCAAACAGCACTCTTCACCCATGAATGTGGAATTACATTATTACTGTAAATGTGACATCTTGCATTTTAATCAAGGAGCTGGTATTCTACATGGGTAAGTGCCCATCAGCGTTAGACAACACACAATTAAAACAGAATGGCAAAACCTTGTTTTGTGAGGCAAATGTCTAAAATGGTATATATGCCTATTTCTGGATTAAAAAAAAAAGAACAAAAAAACCCCTTATCAATCTGTACGCTGGCTTTCCTAGCAGACATGAACATGCAGACCAAGGCAGTATGAATCATCAGCTTGCCTCTGATCAGAATTCAGGGTATGTTCTGGTTTGTGTATAATACTAATTGAGTTTGGCTTTGCACCTGAAAACACACACTTTATTTTGACTGCATGGGAATATCATGAGGAGAGACTCTTTTATATTTGATTGAAATTTACTGTAATACTTAAGCACATCATTAGAAATATTTTTTTCCTCGAGGCTGCTGCAAGCATACATTTTGGTTTATGGGAGATATATGTTATTCCTATCACTAAAAGCAGTTTTCATTATTCTGTAATATTTATGTCACAGTAGTACTTAGAGTACTCTTGCTGTTTCTGTAAGATTCTTCCAAAAATTTGCTAAATTATAATAATCTGGAAAGTCACTATTTGCACATGCTTAGCAGATGGCTCCTAGGAGATGGCTGCTAAAACCACACTGCATTCAGCATGTTCAGACTGGGACTTTGCAATTGCTTTTTTTGGAAGCCAGGGGCTGCTCTGGTCCCTGGCAATCCTGTTAAATTCAGGGAAAAGGTTTTGCTGCTCTTTCCTCCGTGTCCTCCTCCGCAGTCATGGAAGGGGAGTTAGGCTGGGCTGGAGAGGAGCAGAGCTGTAGAGGGATGGAGATGTCTGAGAACGGATGGGGAGGTGTGGGACCAGCTGGTGGGATAAAACAGCAAAGGATGGAGTGAATCCCAGATGTGGGGAACACCTTACTTAGGGGAACGGGTGCTGGGGGAACAATGGGTCCAGATCCACTTGCGTCCTTCCCCATGCGTTGCTGGGTCTCTGCTGCTGCCACGGAGGGGTTACAACAGTGACAGTGAAGGGAACACCTCATCCTTCTCCAGTAAGGGGTGACCTTCCCTCTGGGCTGGAGAGGTGGTAGTCCATGTACCAGGAGTTCAGAGCTGCAGATGGGCCCTATGCAATGGTACTGTGTGCAGGAATTCCTACCAGGAAGGGAAAGCCATTAGCTTTAGAAACAGGCTCTCTCTTTCCCACTTCTGAACTTACATGTGGATGTTTATTTAAAGACCACGCAGGTTGTTGAGTCAAGCCCTGAAAGGTTCAGAAACACCTAATTCGGGATGTCAATACAACCTTAATTTGGTCTCTGTGTTCACACACATTTTACGTGGCAGCACATTAGTCTTTTTTTTTTTTTAAGGACTGATCCCTTCCGTATTAGGTGTCTAGGATCAATAGAAATTTGGGAAGGAGACAAGGTTGCATACTAAATGAGTTTATTCCCTGGAGACTGGGCCCTGTGTCACTTGCTGCAGATCCTGGAAGGAAGCTGGGACCGAACAAAAAAAAGGCTATCAGGAAAACAAAAAGGAAAAAAGAAACGAAAAGAGCTACCTGAGTTATGTTGCTGTATATACCCTCTTGTAAATTAGAACTGCTCTGTCTCGCTCTGATGGCTCGCTCGAGGGCTCTGATGCCGGTGTATTGGGAAGTAGGATGGTGTTTGGATGAAGGGGAGGGAAGACGCTGAATGGGGTCCTTGGGTGGTGAAAAGCAGCATCAGGGAAAGGAACCCAGCCTCAACTTTGGAAATACGTTTTCTGTTTTGGTGTCTGGGCAGGAGCATCTCCTAAGCAAAAGAGAAAATGGAGCGATAAGCCCTGAGTCACTGATCCGTAGCCAGAGGTCTGCGTGCATTTAGGTGGCCTGGAGAGCAGTGAGAGCAAGTCCAGCCTGCGAGGGGAGGAAAGAAGCAGGATATGAACGTGTGCCAGGGCTTGGGCATAGTCAGCTCAGATGTGAGGAAAAGAAAAAAAATAAAGAGAGAAACTCTTCAATTTCCCTATTTTTTGCCTGTTTCCAGATGTCCTTGACACCTTGATGCACAGACACACCAAACCCTGACGTAGCTCTGTTCTTGTATCCAACCCCAAGTTCTCTTAATGCCCCCAGGTGCTGACAAGATGCCCTGTCTAAGTGATGGCAAGCAGGACGGCAAGCCTCCAAGAGGGAGGCTTGGAATCGTTTTGGGACACCCCTGGATCGGAGGCTTGGGCTCCTTCGATGAGAAAAGAGATGCTCTGCACTGGTATGAAGTGTGTGGGCGTTACTGAGCCGGTACAGCAAATACAAAACCGCGCAAACCCCGGGTGTTTCTGCCCAAACGAAATCATCAGGCTCCCTTATTGACCTTCTCCCCCTGCCCTTCCAGACCCAGGTGGACAGAGCTGTGAGGAAGGGAGGAAGGGAGGGAGGGAGGCAGCTGGCCCGTGGGCGCCGGCGCCAGGGCCGCGTGTGGCGCCGCTGACCCGCGCGCGGGGAGCCAGAGCGCGCCCGTGCAGCGGCGGCGGCAGGCGGGAGCCTCCGAGCGGGTGTCGGAGCGCCTTGGCAGCAGTACAAGATGTCTGCAGGTCCCCTCACTCCTGCAGCAGAGGCGCCGCGCAGGCAGCGCGGCGGAGCGCGAGCGCAGCGGCGGAGGCTTCGCTTGCGGGAATCGGCATCCAGAGCAAAGGCGTGCGTGGTTGGCGGAGGGAGACGGACTGAGAATTTTGTGACAGAGGCTATGGCATTTCTCTCTCTGGCCATTAATTGGTTGTTACAAATCTGCAGTGCAGTCATGATTTTTTTTTTTTGCTCTCTTTTTTTTCCTTTTTTTTTTTTTTTAACCTTCCTTTCCTCTCCTTCAAATTATTTATTCCAATAGTAATACTAGTTTTAAGCGGTGTACCACATGAACTAGTTTCTTTGGTAACCGAGTCAGTTAAACACCCACAGTTAGAATGTGGGTGCAGACGTTATCCCCTCCAGAAAGGATGTGGGTTTTGGAAACCGCAGCAGTAGGGCAGCAGTGTATGTTCTCAGGGAGTTGTTCCAGGAAAAGTTTCATGTAGCATATGCAGATTTTTAGCTAAGTCCTGATCTTTTGTTTATACACACATTTGGAACTTGAATATATTAGCTCCATATTGATGTCTCCAGTGGCTTCAGGATTATATATTTTTTTCCCTTCCTCCTCAGTATCCTTTCCTCCTTCCTCCTCACTCCTCCCCAAATATAGAGACTAGGTGACTGCAAAACAGCATGCAGTCAGAATACAAAACAGGTGAATAAGCTTGCAAATGCATGCTGCATTGCTTTATGGTTTATTTGGTAGAAATAAAAATTTGCACTATTTAATCTGCCCCTTGAAATTATATATGGGAATTACAAAGGCTTTAGTAGTTAGCTTCTTTTTAAAAGTGGTCTAAATATAAATGTGATCTTGGTGATCTTGGTAGTTTTTTGAAAGCAAATGCGTTCATATATGATTAAAATTATTTTGGCAGTATGAAATGTAACCAGGATTTTAATAATTCTGTCATGTTGTCTTGATTATGATGAGTAGTTCAGTCTATAATAGAAGGGTGTAGACTTATATAGCACTTTTTCTAGTGTCATGTCACCCCTCCATCCCCCAAGTTAAAATGTTAAAATTTTGAAATATGTGACCTGTTGCTATATATGAAGCAAGAGCAGACTAGTATGTGAGAATTGAAAGATGACCATAGACAGACACTGAGCACGGAACGACCATTTCATTATTCTGTTATTCTGAAGTTAAAAAGGAGACAAAAAATAAATAGGAAAGTGTGAGTTAGAAGGTTTCACACTCTGCTTTCTTATTCTTGTCATCAGTCCTAAAGGAGAAAAGTATATTTTTAGTTAAATATGTTTCTTATGCTAATGCTGTGTGTTTTGATTGCAGTGCTTCCAGAGTAAGAAAAGCCTGACACAAATACGGAGAGCATCTGAAAGTGCTCTTATGCAGTACTTGTTATTTCGTAACTCCTCTTCCTGCACTATAACAACATGCATACCACATCGTGAAATTCTGCATCAGAAAGCTGGAAAGGATGTGTAACATTTCCCACTGTACAGAAGCTTGATGAAGATTTATCTGGGTGACAGAGAATAAATGCTTTTTATAGCACCATATAGTTAAAATTTATTCCATTATAAATGTCAAAGTAAACATCAGATGAAAAAAAAAAAAAGAGACATAACTTGAAGAAAAAAGAAACATATTTCTATCCACCTTTGGGTCACTTCTGTCTTCTTGTGGTCACATCACTTTCTTAATCCCACAGGGAGCGTTTCCCTCCAGGCTCCTGCACATTCTGCGGTCTCCTCCTGGTGCCAGACACAGTATTTTCTGCAGCGTCTTTCTCAGGTGCTTCCCATCTTTCATTGCCATAGAGACAGTATGTGCCTATTAGAGACTCCGCAGAGATACACTCGCTCAGACCCAGGGACGGATGGAGAAAGCAGACCATGTGCAGAGCTCTAAGCTTGAAGTGCTGTGGAGAGGATTTTGCAGCAAGGCCCTGATCTGTATGGCTGGTTAAAGTACAGAAGGGCAACAGGCTCCAGAAATCCTCACAAGGGGAAGTGATCTCATGAGATGCAAGCAAAAGGCTTAAGAAATGCATTTCCAAAGCTCTGGGTCATCTGAGCCAAGCTCTGAAGCTATCTGGGTTAAAGATGATGCACAGCATTATTCCATATTCTCAGTAATAACAAAAAATGCTTTATATAACAGGAAGTGTCTTATAATAGAAGAACTAAGCAAGGATTCAAAACTCGAAATGATACTTTGCTGAGGAACAGTGTTTTTTATTTTTTATTTTTTATTTTTTTTGCATGGTTCTGAACAAATTATTTCTCTGCCTCAGAAACTTCTGTGTTTCTAGACAGAAGGAGTGTTTCTAGAGTTTCTTCTCTGCAGAATATGCGTATTATTTTCTCTTCCCCTTTGTGTGGACTAGGTAGGAGCCTGTGAATATCGCCCAGCCTAATCTCAGTGCACATATACATTCTCCAGTGCTGCAGTGTAGGCCAGTTGGAGCCCTTGAGCAATGAACAAAGCTTGAGCGTGCTTTGTGCCTTCCCGTGGGAGTGTGGTTTCTTACATGCATCCTGGACAGACTGGCTCCATCCAAGGCCAAGATAAATCAGTGAATATCTTGAGTCTGGCTTGTGTTAAGTGGTATTGGCACTTTGAGTCCGAGCTACAGATGGAGTAACAGCCAACAGTGTGGGCACCAAATATGTGGTGACAATATTCACCATGCATAAACTTATGCTTGGGTTCAAACTGGAATCAGCACATGTAAGAGGAGTGTATATGGGTTACTCGTGTTGTGAGCAGCATTTGTAGGGCAGAACGGTGTTCTGCCCAACTGGAAGTATGAATTTTCCCTCTGACCATCATCTCCTGTGCTTGCAGGTAGAGGGTAGCTGAGAAGAGGCAGGGAGCAGGCTAAATTATGCCTCCCCTTTTCCACAGCCAGTGCACTGGAGAAACAGTGGCAGCAGAACAGTTTCTTAATCGAATTGCAACAGTTTCAGTGCTGTTTAGCCCTGATTTCTGTTCTTTCTTCTCTTTCTCTCTTCATGTGACATATGTATCTTAGTCCACATGTGTAAGAATATGCTAGTGCATTAGGATGTTACAAGCACTACTGTTGTTGTCTGTGAAGAGAAAACAGCTTGTCGAAGCTGCAGCGAGAGACCTGTCCTTACAAGGTGAATGAGTGGCAGAGCTGCTAGGAGATGACTGGGTAGGAAATATGTATGTCAACAGCCAGTTATTTAGCCCATTGCTGTTGTTGTACCTTGCACAGAACTGATGGAGAAGGTGACTCAGCTACCCTCAGCATGTGGAAATTCACATTTGCTCACTGGGCAAGTTTGGATTTCATTTTATTTGGGGCCCTCCAGTGCTTAGGTTGCTGGACAAAAAACACCAGCTCTGAAGTAGCTGCAAAGACCTTGTGTGAGCTTTACACTGCTTTCATCCAAAGTTGGATTAAGCTCATAATAATGTCCTTCATGTGCTGCAGACAACATTAACATAAATTCTGTGAGACAGAGCCTGGTTGTGTTGTGCTGTGGCACACAGGAATTATTGCCTACCAGGGAAGTGTTAAGTGAAATGTCGTCAGGGGATTATCACCTGCCTTTCTTGTATGGTTCTGCTAAACTGAGCAGGAGAAGAGGAGCTCCCACCACCCTGCTAGGAAGCCTTAAGGAAGAATAGGGTTTTTGGTCTGATTTTTTTTTTTTTTAATTTGTTGATAATAAGGAGGGAAGAACAATCACTTTTGTAAGGCTGCACCTAGAGTATTGGGTGCAGTTCTGAACTCCCCAGTATGAGGGACGTGGAGCTTCTAAAGAGGGTCCAGTGGAGGGCAACAAAGATGATTAAGGGACTGGAGCATCTCTCGAATGAGGAGAGACTGAAAGAGTTGGGCCTCTTTTCTCTGGAGAAGAGAAGGCTGAGAGGGGATCTGATTCACCTGTATAAGTTCATGAAGGGGGAATGTAGGGAGGAAGGGACCAAGCTCTTCTCAGTGGTGGCCAGTGACAGGACAAGGGGCAATGGGTAAAAGTTGAAACCCAAGCAGTTCCATCTCCATGTGAGGACGAACTTCTTTGCTGTGAGGGTGACAGAGCCCTGGAACAGGCTGTCCAGGGAGGTTGTGGATTCTCCTTCTCTGGAGGTCTTCAAAATTCACGTGGATGCCATCCTGTGCCCAATGCTCCGGTTGTCCCTTCTTGAGCAGGAAGGTTGGACTAGATGATCTCTAGAGGTCCCTTCCAACCTCAAATTTTCTTTGATTCTGTGATTCTGTGATTGAGCTCCACTCCCCTGATAATACTCACAATGTTACTGATATCATCTCTCTACCCACTTTCACTGATATTAGTATCTGTCCTCCTTTTTCTAATTGGATTTTACATTTTGTATTAACTGCTGCATAATTAAGGTCTCTGAGGAACCAGTAGTGAAAAAGATTTTACAACAAAAAATAATGTGGCTTCTTCTCTATGTTGAGAATTGTATTTCCGCTTCCCTTGTTTTAGATGGAAACATATAGTTTGTATTCTGCACCTCTAATGCTAATTTTTTCCATCTCTTTTTCTTACGTATGCTATTTTTAAATCATAATACCTGTATGTAGAAATGGAATGGAAGGTTTGCTAATATGGAACTCTCTACTCAATCAAGGATTGCCTAATCAGGACTAATCCACTTTATCATGATAACTTCAAAGGAGTTGGTATGTATGATGATAATGTAAATGAGTATAGAATAAGCCATGGAATTCCATATTCTGATAGAATTTTGTTATATTTGGAGAAAGTACTATTTTGATATTTCAAGTATTTTTTGTATCTTTATGGACTTCATATTGATGGCAGCCTTTACTAAGAACTGCATAAACTGTATCTCTGGGAAGAACTAAAGAAACTGGAACAAGAATTAATTCCTAAGGCCAAAGCAATGTTTATTTCTTGCACTTTAAAAGTTCAAGGAGGACAAAGAAATTTATACGAAGTGAAAGACTTCTATATGAATGAAATCTATATAGGTATATACAGATCTAAATCTATATAGATATGGATTTCATATAAATCTGTATTTCTATATTTATAGATATATTGATTTCATATAGAAATCTATATGAAAAGAAAGGCAAGACAGAAGAGGAATTTGATTCAATAAAATAGGACAGAAAGACATTAGAATGAACAAGCAGCACACAGGAAATTCAAATCCACTAAGGCCTTTAGTGACTTAGAGACTGACCACAAAGGAGTCTAGGGCATACCTAGCCATATAAGCAAACTGCTGTCTTTAGATCAGGGGATCATAGTATAGGATGTGAGGCTAATCCAGGGTGGAAGGAGTCCAGTGACCCACGCAGACTGTAACATCTTAATTTGGATTCAATAATATCGTGGAAGACATTATCAAAAACTTTGCTAAAATTGAGGTAAATTACATTTACTGTTCTCCTCTCATCCACAGATCTAGTCATCTAATTATAGAGGCAAATGGGTTGGTCAGGCATGATTTGCTTTTGGCTAACAATTACCAACCATCTTATTCTCCTTCCTGTGCCCAAAAACATTCATGAAGCAATTTGAAGACTGGGAAAAGGTAACACTGAGTATGTTATTACTATGAGTGTCCACTCATCTAGGTCATCTGCCTCAGTCAGCAATGTTGCCACTCAGACCACATTTTCTTTGTATGGCCTTTTACTATTGATTTCAGGGAAGAATCTTTTCTTGTTATCTATGATGTTCCCAAAAGAACCAACTCTTAGTGAATGTTAGCTTTCTTAAAATGAACCTATATGTCTGGAGGATCTCCTTCCTCACTCGCCTCATGAACTTCAACTCCATTATATCAAGGTCACTAAAGCCAAGATTTCCATTGATTGCCATCTCCCGAATCTTTTCTTCCTTGTCTGTGAACAAAAGATTCAGATGTGTGTAACATTTGCTTGTCCATTATGTACCTGCATCACAAAGTTAAGCCTGACGCCTTTCTCCATCTTTTCCACTTCTTGCATATCACCTCTTTATCATTCTAGCAGCAATTAGAGAGGTTAACGTCCCCTGGAAAGAATCAGGACCTATAACACAGACCATGAGATTTGATTTGTTTTTCTTTTATGCCTTTTCTGAATTTTTTTTTATTTTAATAAATTGAATGAGAGGACAACGGCGGCAAAAGAATCT
This sequence comes from Rhynchotus rufescens, assembly GCA_032273925.1. Lineage (NCBI taxonomy): Eukaryota > Metazoa > Chordata > Aves > Tinamiformes > Tinamidae > Rhynchotus > Rhynchotus rufescens. Next base: position 13,093 of record JAVCKT010007380.1, read on the forward strand.
CGTCATCACTTCTAAGAGGACACAATTATAGTTGCAAATGCTCGGTGAACACTGCTGGGGTGAACAAAGCAAATTCTTAATGGGGAGTCCAAGAATTTCAATAAGAACAAGTACAGGCTTAAAAGCTGAATATATCTTCAGGTCCCTCATACACCTTTCAGAGTGCGTGAGGGACTTGAAAATATAGTAAATCTAATGTGGATAGTAGATAGAGCCAAATTCTGAACGCAAGCATCATAATAGTTCACAGAAAGAGAGCATAAGATCAAAGACATTGCATAGTTGAGTCTGGTGGCTTATATTCACCTTGAAAAGTCATAGCAGTGAGTAATGTTTAATTTACAGAGCTGTAGTCAGACATCTACTTAACATATTCAAGATTCATGGTTTAAATTGCAAGGACCCTGCTCAGGTAGCATAAACCAGTCGTAAAGCCAATTGATCTTACCCTTCAAGTATTGCACTCACAGTGAAGAATCTTTGGACAGCAGTGAGATGTCATTCAACACCAAATTTGCAAGTCTCAGTTATGAGTTTCATTCAGTCATAAAGCCTGGTCATTTTAATAACAAAGCAAACAAGCAAAAAGTACAGAGAAAGCACATCAACTAACTTTTCTAAGCATTAGCTACTATTTGCCCTCCAACATTTCATTTCAAGTGTTTCAAACTGTTTATTTTTAAATAACCTATACACTTAGGGTCTAATTACAGTTCCTATGACAGCAGCAACTGCCAGTTTAGGACTGAAAAGGATGTGTCATAAACAAGGGGGTGTTTAAGGAGGCCAGGTGAAGAAAAACACTGGCATTTTAAAGATGAATAACTAATCTGTTCTGTACCTCATTCAGATACTCTCTCTCTGGATCCTTAAAACTGCTGACAACACCTAACAGGTAGGCACTTTTACAGATTGCAGACAATCAATTTATGACTGCATTAGCATGGAATAAACTTATTATGATTTTCCAGTGCCATTATGCTTGTGCACCCATGATTAAATTCCTAATCCTTAACTTTCTCGAGTCAGGCTAGCCTCTTAGATACTGCAGATATACTTTAATGAGCTCTGAATCAGCTAGATCTGTATCTAGAAGCAATATACTTACATGAGCACTGTGCAAAATCTGGATTCGTTGTTCTCGTTTCTGAAACCCAGGCTTTATACTTCATGATGGCACTCCATTATACCATGACTGTACAGATTTGCTAATTTACTGAGGGTACTCAGGGGTAGAGAAAGAATGAGCTGAAGATAGAAAAAATATATAGGTTTAAGTGTGCAGACTTCATTTTAGCAACCCCTTTACCTCTCAGGGAGATACCTAGAGTTGTTCTAGCATGGCTGGGCACAAACAGGTTATCAAGATGCATTTGTAAAATACTAGATTTTGCCAAGAAATAGGTTTGCTTTATGACTTACATTAAATTTATTGTGCTTGCAAACCTGGTTTTCTCTAGTAGAAATCATATTTTAAAAATCCAAATGATGGAAAATACATTAATGCATGTAAATTTTGAGAAAAAAAGAAATCTTTACAGAATTACAGCAAAGGATGAATCTACATATCTTTTATATAAATGCTTTATTGTTTTTTAACTTAAGGAGGGTATAAGATGATAAAGTGCTGGTGTTAATGTTACCATTGTTTTACTCTTAAACCTGACCTCATGGAAAGTAAATCCTAGGAAATTGCAGTGTTAGCTGATAAGGTGCAATTTTTGTTGCAAAGAAAGCTTCACACTCTGAATGAGGGAAATAGCTGCCTGAGACAATATGCAAATGCTTCTATATGTATGTGTACATATACATTGTGTAAACATTGTGAAAATCACTATGGCATTTACTTAAAGTTTGTACTTTAGGAAATTTTTTCAAGTGCTTTCATTTATATTGTCCTCTGAAGCAAAGAAAAGAAGCATCAGTTGATGATGATAACTTGTTCTGTGTTCAAAGTATATGGAAGGACAATAACCATCCAATCAATTAGTAAGGCGTTGCAGGCTATTCTTACGAATATCCACGAAATACTAGATTTAGGGTCATTATTTAGAGTCTTAAATTTTTATTTTTATTTTTATTTTTATTTTTATTTTTATTTTTATTTTTATTTTTATTTTTATTTTTATTTTTATTTTTATTTGACAGATTACTGTATTTAGAAATAAAAATATGTATCTTGGAGATATAAATAAGTATTATTTCAAAATCTATTTTTTTATCTGAAGATAAATTAATAGCAAAAATTTATAGGGTCTCCCATTTGCATTTCTACATTTAATGTTTACATAAAAGAGAATACTGGAAACTGGAAGAAAAAAAAATTATATTGACACAGTAGCAGATCAATATGCCCTTTCAGTACAAATGTAGTAATTGTTGGAAATGTAGCAGTCATTGGAAACAGTCATTCTTGGGCTTGGAGGATGCTGTCATTATGTCTGAACACAGCATTCTTTTTGCTTTTGTATGTCTTATTAAAATTTGGTAATAAGAAATCCATTAGTTAAATATATGTATTAATAAAATATTCAAATTAGTTGGCTTTTGCATATACATTTATCTTTTATTTTTTCGGTTATTCACAATGTTGTGATATAAAACATCAGGGGTAAATATTGACTCTTTTGAGGAATTTTAACTTGAAAAGAATTTATGAAGGGGACTGCTCACTTGGGTAACTAAGTTTACAGTACGTTATGAAAGAAGTTCTTTATACCATTTTGAATATTTTATGAGTTCAGATTGCCCTGAATATTTTGTAAAAAAATAGATACTTCCTAAAATAATCATTGTAGACCTCCACAACAAGTCTAAGACTGTAATTATTTTTATTCTTTCTTAGCTGCTTGAAATTTTATTTGACTTATGCATAAAGTTTCCAAATTTTAATTCTTGAATCATTTACCATACTCTAAAATATTTAATATCTCTGTATTATTTTTATCTAGATTGTTTCAAGGGTAGGTTTTTCCTCAAGTCCCCCAGGGAAAGGAAGACAGGATGGTAAAATTTTCCTAAAATGCTGTACATTTATGTAGAGAAAAAAATATATTTTTCCATAAAGTCTTCATTGAAAAGAATTTTCATGTCTCACCACTTATCTGAAATTTACTTGAAAATACTCTGATCCATTGAAGATCTTTTTGTTCTCCTTTCCTCACTGTTTCTGACTTTTTCCACAACCTTCTTTTCTTCTTACCAATTAGAATGTTTCATTTTTTCTGTAATCATTTTTTTTTCTAAAATCCTCCCAACTGATTTCCAGTGTTGCTTTCTTCCCCTACTCCAGTCTAAATTTCTCATTATCCACAGTATTTCTTTTTTCTTCTCTGATAACAATTACGTCCTCTTGACTGCTTCCAAATACCATCTGGGGAATTTAGCCAACGTTGCCGTGGCATTTGTTCTCCCTTTCCTTGGTTTCAACCTAAGATTGCTGATATTTTTGCCAGTCTTTTTTTCCTTAGAGATTACTTTGGTCAGAAGTGTCAAAGATAGCCCCGAGTTCTCCTGCCTAGTGAAGCCTCAGAGAATTTAACAAGCACTTTGAAATAAATAAAAAAATAAATAATCCTTAATTAGTACAGACAGTAAATACACACTGTAGAAAGCAGGAATTGTCATATTCAGAGATGGTAATTGATGAGAAATTAGTTTATAACTACAGTGACCATTTAATAAAATAACGAGTTAACAAATGCCACAGGAAGACTTCTGAGGACACATATCCATATTTCTGATACAGTCATTCTTCCCAAATATCCTAATAAGCAATGAATGGAGGTATTTTAGGGTTGGTTGTATTTGAGTCCATCTTCTGAAAAGGCCAGTAAACTTTACAGTTGTACTTTACATAACTCAGAGCAGACAAAATTTTGCCCTCTCCTGTTGTATGGATAGCAGTGGCATGTCTAATATGGGGGGGAAGTCCCACTTTCAGATAGAGACTGAACATAACTCTCTACTCTCCTTTTCAAATTTGTACTTCTGCAGAAGGACAACATAAAAAATAGACAAAAAAAAGAGAATGCAGCTGACTTAACATTAAACATTAAACTTCACCCTTCATAACCTGTCTTGCTTTATTTTTAATGGTGCTTCTTATGATGTTAACCAGTTTTACTTCGGCATCCCAAATCATTTAACATTATTGTTAAGATTAGCGTGCATGTTTACTTCTCTATAATTGTGTCAGAAAGTATTAATGAGCAAAAATAAATAATTAAGTAAAATTAAAGTATATCATAAACTGAATACATGGACTTCATAGCCATTTTTAGCAACTTTGTTCTCTTTAATTATGTGAAGAGACTTTACTTAAAAATATCATAGAGCTATTCATACTGTCTTAAGTTCCAGTTATCATTTCATAAAGCTTAGCATCCCCTCAAATCGCATATGAAGAATAAAACTAGAGCAATTGAAATTTCAGCTAAACATAATTATGTTTAGTGTGTGATTCCACTTTAGTGTGTGATTTAGTGTGTGATGTCTAGTGTTAGATTCCATAAAATTTCTGCCAGGTTCTTACTATCTGTCCAGACACACATGTTGTTCAATGTCTCTCAGATTATTTTCTTCAATGTATGTATATTTTTAGCTTTTTCAGACACATCAAATAAACTCTAAGGATATTTCTTACACTCTTCACAAATTGCTTATTCATTAAATGCAAACAAAGATATATTTGATTTCATTAATATTGCAGGACATAAGCAGAGGCAAAATAAAATATTGGTACTAAATAAATACATATATAAAATACTAGTACTGTGGAATAATTTCATTAATCTTTACTCATATTACTTCAGTCTTGACAGACCTTGTAAATTAACCATTGCCTATCTCTATTCAAAGGATGCAAAAACTAAAACTCAATAAGATGAAGTGAGCTGCCTTAAATCAAGCAATGCTTTAGAGGGAGAATACTCGAGGAAGGCCTAATTACTTCTAATGTCCAGCCTTTTACTTTTCCAAAATATACTCCATAAGTTGGGAAAACAATTGTTTTCCTGGACATATCCAATTGTTTTTTTTCAAAATTTTCTTCCCCCAACCACAGCGTATTTGTTACACAATATATTAAACACTAAGATAGGAGTTCATTCAAATTCAATTAACAGAAAGAAAAAGAAAAAAGGACATATCCTTAAAAATCCTGCATTTCCTAAATTCCTTTAAGTCTGTGCACTTAGAATTCATACTAACCGCTGAGAACTATCATAAAGCTTTGTGTCTATATGACAACACTTTCTTTCTTTCTTTCTTTCTTTCTTTCTTTCTTTCTTTCTTTCTTTCTTTCTTTCTTTCTTTCTTTCTTTCTTT
>JAVCKT010007381.1:19157-29747 GCA_032273925.1 Rhynchotus rufescens
AACTGATTTTATTTTTTATTTTATTTTTCAATAAAGGCATTCTTAGGTATTATAAAAAAAATAGTTGAGTTTGCATTACTGCTTGGGAAAAATTTGGCTCAAGTCTATTTGGCTGTAGTGTATGCTATGTTTCCAATAGTATATAGTCTTGATGTCTATGAAAGGTAGTTGATAAAATCTGAGTGTCTTTAATAACTTGTATCAGAGTAACTATTTGTATGTTACCAACTTAAATTGCTAGAAAAAGGTAAATTGATACACAATTGCTTTTTTTTTTTTAATTTAGAACTATGACCTAATTTGGTTTTTCAAAACCATTTTGGCTACCTGTATTCTTTATGCTGTTGTTACTTCAATAAAAATTCACACCTAAATGTACACTTACTAAAATTGTGTTCACAATTCGTTTTTGACAAATTTTACTGCAAATTTGGTTCAAATTGTGTAGCATGTCAAGGCCAATTAAAGGGTTTGGTGCCTTGTAACTGTTGTGTGGAATATGTCTGGCACATACACAACACTGATCTACTGCAGTTTTCTGCCTCTGGTTGAAAAGTGCTAGTTTGCAACAGACTTCATGTTCCCACCAAATGATAAAATAGTTCATGTAGTAAGTTAAGTTGGTAAGTATTTAACTTAAAGTAATTGTTGCATAACGAGCTGTAAAGAGGCAGTTTAGAACTGTCAATCCTGCAGAAAATTTTCTTTAGTACTGAAAGGTCAATTTTGCCAAAATGAATTTAAACACAGATTTTGCAGTTTCTTTTTCGAGCTATGCCTTCAAACCTAAAATTTGGTTCTGCTTTGCTGGTAGTAAAACTGAAATGCATGAATTTTTAAGTAGTTCGTGGAAACCTGTTCAATACGTGAGACTAGAAAGAGGCAGAAGTTAGAGGAAGTACTGGAAAAGCATGAATGTTGGAAATGACCACATGATTTGTCTGTTGAATCCTCTTTAAACCTCCATACGTCTGTTTTTAATTAAAACTTGCCCCATTTATTTTCAAGCAGGTGCGCGCGCATATGTATGTATATATCTATGAAATATGCATTAAAGATCATGGATCAGGTTTAGAGCCCTGATATGATATAATATAATATATATATATATCCATATATATAGACTTTTTTTAGTCTGTTTTCTTCAGTGGTGCTTTTGAGCTAAACAGTCGTCTTGAAAACTGCCTTGAAAATGGTTGATAAGTATTTTTCATTTTGGCGCTACTAAATCTTCAGTTTTTGAGCATTACATTTAAAAAAAAGAAAAAAGGAAAAAAGAAAAAAAAAAAAAAAAAGAAACCACCAAGGATGGCACCTGAACAGATGTGATTGATCATCTTCTTTTAAAAGAAGTTGTACCTAAAGCAGTCAGGTCATTGAAATTCCAAGCAGCTTGCAAGTCACGTTATGCTTAGACTTGATTCAATTTTCAACATGTTTTCATGATGACTAGAATCACAGAGTTTTATGTCGCTGTTACTGGGAATTTTCTCTAATGTGATGTTGTTTGTGACGCAGCGCGCAGAAGCGTAGGTGATGATACCAAGCTTAACTTTTTAAATAGCAATTTGTGACAAAGAGCTAAAACACTCATAGCGAAATCCCAAAGTTAGTAGCAATCAGATGGCAAAGTGTTCTTGTCTAGTAGTTTTCTTAAAAATAATTCATTTTTGCTAAGATTTTATGTTAACATATATACAGCCCAGAGTTTAAAATGATTTATCTAATTGATTCCTTTTGTTACCTGGCTAGCAGGGAAAAGGGGTCGAGGCCGGTCCTGACCTGTTACAATGAAGACTGACTTGCTATGTGGGATTACACCAGAAGCTTGCAGTGGAGTAATGGTAAGGAAATCAAGCAACCTTAAGTATCTCAGCTGTATAGGAGCATATTCTGTTGCAAAAGACCTTCCTGCGAAGATCATGGATTCAATTATGGGACATTTGAACTAATACTTGGACTTTGAAATGAATTTCTTTAACAGTTTTCTCTGCAGTGCAAGTTATTAAACTAAAGCTACTCTATTTCCCCAATGTGTTCAACAAAATCCTTAACTTCTAGCATGGTTATCTTAATAAAGAATAAAGTTGTTCTTTAAAAAATCTGCTTTAAGTAGATTTTTCCCCCCAAGTTTTCTTAGTTAAGGATTCCAAAAGTGGTATTCAAAAAAAATTCTTGCATTTAAATTTTTATTGCAGTGGTATGGATGAATGCCATCATTGGTATCCTTAAACTTAATTTCTGCTCATGAAGGTTAATCATGATTGTCTATATAGTAATCACTTATGAATTGTGTTCAGATACAGCAGTTTCAGGTGTAATCATCAGAGCTGGTTAGTCAGGCATTCCAGATAGTGGTTCTTTTCAGAACCTTTTTTAAAGGGTTGGTTAACTACCTCAGTAGCAGAGGATTGAACTATACCCTGTCTGTACTGTACATAGAAAATCTTTGTAGATAAAAGCAAGGCTTGTTTAATATGATATGAGGGTAAGATTATAATATACCAAATGTAACATTCTTAGTTGCCTTTAGTTCCAGAGGCTTTGTAATAAGACTTCCTCATGACCATCATAACAGGCCTTGCTTTTGTCGTATTTTGTGGCTGAAAAAGCAGCCTTGCTTCTTCAGATATTGTAGTTATTTGGATGTATAATAGTTTAGCAAGATGTTACTTTTGTAAGACATCAGATGTTCAAAAAAAGTGCATCAGCAACTTGTACTAAATACTGCAGTGTCCCTTTATAAAAGGTCAGACTAAAACTGACAACTGTACAGTGAAGCCTGACATTTGGATATTTTGAAGTTTTTCATAAATCATAGAATAGTATATGGCTGTAGTTTAGCTTTTTAGGTAAAGGTATGTTTTCATTAGTGCATTTCTTATTGCTGGTCACTGTAAAAACATGTTGATCAGCTTTCCATTTCTCTCACGCAGATCATGATAACCTGTAGAGTAGAGTAGAGTACAATCATTTGTGCTATGTTTTTAATTTTCTAAAGCACCTTGATGACAGTGAGTGTTCAGTGGTGAAGCATCCTCTATTGAACCACCCTTAAAAAAAAGAGAAAAATACACAAAAAAACATAAAAACAAACAAAAACCACCCCTTGCCAAGTCCAGCTTCGTATAGGTGAAAGATAAAATTATGACTTGCTTTGGACTTGGCATAAAGAGCTTCCCTTAGCCCCCTCCCCAAAGGGATACTGCAGTTATACTACATACCCATAGGCACCACAATGAAAATTGAAGCTTATGCCTAATTAAGGTTTTATACACACCAGTTCCCCCAGTAAATGCAAATTTTAACAAAATTAGACATGTCATATGTTGAAAATGCTCATGGCAAACAATCATTTTGCATTCCTGCAAATAAAATTGTTTTATACTGTAAGCTGGAGGCGAGTGTAACTTATTTTTGTAATAAAGTTTTTATTTTTTTTATGTGTCATTAATATAAATGTGTGTTAGTACAGAGATCTTCTGGTTAAAAACTTAGAATCGCACACATTTCAGTATGTTTACTTGTATTTACATAATTTTTAGACTAGTGGTTGCCAATAGCCTGTATGTTTCACATTAATGATTTTTTTTTGTTATCTTAATAAACCATTTTAGTATGTTGTATGTCAATTACTGGGATAGCTGGGACATGAAGTGTAATTTAAAATTGTCAAGTATTCATTGGAATATGTAAATGTGCCTTGCCAGTTTTGAACTTTAGACAAAGTAAGTGAATGATGGTGAAATGACTAGTCGATGCTTAAGAGATATTTGCTACCACAGTATCATATACTGCCCTTGCTAAAGAAAAGTACTTTTTTTTTCCTGAAATTTGAGCAGAAAAAATATACAGTTGCATTAGCTTCTGAATTTTAAAATATAGTGATAGGATTATTAGGCTTATGGAAAGTGGGTTTGCTAATTGTAGCCTTAAGTATAATTCTGAATTTAAATGTAATCCTTGGTGCTGGCATTCCCAGTGCCAAGGAGTTGAAATGCTCCCTTCCAAGAGGTTGCCATGCCTACTGGCACTTTTACTGTCATATGGTTTTATAAGGAACACTGTCAAGGTGTGTAAACCAATTTTGAACCTGTTATAAAAGGAAAAAAAAAAGAATTAATGAAATAACTGGGGGCCGGAGGAGAGGGGAAGTCCTCAGATTTCGTGTTCTTGAAACCTCTCCATTGCTGAAAGTATAAAAAAAAAAAAGAGAAAAAAAATGTTTGTGGGCTCACAAGCGCTAGAGACCAGTTCTTAGCCTGGAAATTGCGGGGTGAGGAGGGAGGGGGAATGTATTTATGGAATTACAGCAGTTGTCGCAAGTGCATAAAAACATTGATATTAAAGCACTACATGTGTTGAAATTGTGGATAATATCCTTAATTTCAGCTCTGGTTTAAGGAGAACAAAAAAGCATGGGGGACTATAGGAAAAAAAATGTAAAAAATTGTCAGGAAACTTTGTTTTTAATGGGTTGCAAGCAATGGTGAGTGAGCAAAATACCAAGATCTTGACAGTGTTCCCTCTAATTATGAACTCAAGCCATTATAACTTTTAAAATTAAATATGATTTGCACTGTTCTGATATTGGTGCAGTTTTTTAGCAAAACGATCAGAAAGCAAAATTGCATGTGGTGATTAATGTTGCGGGGAGGGGGAATCAGAAAAAAAAATCAAAAAAAAAAAAGTTACTTTTGAAGCTTTACATTTGGTTGTGTAATGAAAAGCTCTTCAGTGTTAAGTGTGGAGACGTTGACGAGAAGGGGCAAGTGCGCGTGTGCAATGTGAGCCGCGGCGCGCCGGGTTTGCCGGCAGCGCGCCCGGGAGCGCCCGGGCGAGCAGGGAGCACCCTGAGCCACGCGGAGGCCGGGGGTGACCGCAGCGCCCTGTGCCACCCACAGCGCCCCGCGGGGCCCATTGCGCCCGGCCCCGAGCTGCAGGCCGGGCCGAAACTGATACCCAGTGGGCACCGTCTGCTGCTGCTGCTTAACGCGTCTGGGTTATAAACATGCCAAGACGTGGCTTTTTAAATTATGCTTTTGTTTTAACATTCTTTTTTGTTGTTGAATGGGATTTCCTATAGGACACACAACTGTGATTTTTCTCTTTTTTTTTTTTTTTCTTTCTCTCAAAGGAGAGCTATTGTTATCACCTCAAATTTTAAGTCTTTGGTTTTGGTGTTTGGAGGAAGGACAGGTATATGGTATGCAGGTATTTTATGAGGAAGAACTACTTGCTTGTGCGAGTGCCAGAGCCCTGGCACAGGCTGTGCAGGGAGGCTGTGGAGTCTCCTTCCCTGGGGATCTTCCCAACCCGCCTGGATGCTGCCTTGTGCCCCGTGCTCTGGGTGTCCCTGCTGGAGCAGGGGGTTGGACTGAATGATCTCTGTAGGTCCCTTCCAACCTCGGCCATTCTGGGATTCTGTGATACTAGGAACAACTTTTGAGTATATAAAGAACCTGTGAATTTCTGTGTCATAAATTTCTTTATCTAAGTATCATCCTAAAATCTAAAATAAGTAGTAGTTGTTCCTGGCAGGGGAGGGGGTATGATAAAATCTAAAGTAAGCTTAGCTTCCTCTCAAGGTAGTTTTCCGAAGTTTATATTTGAGGATAGAAGTGTTGTTTTTGGCTGCAGCTGCTTTCCCTTTGTGCCTTTGATAACTCTTGCAGAGGCTTCATATGTTCAGCCTGGCCGCTCTGCTGCTGCTTCTGCGAGTCCGTGAGGGGAGGCTTTTATACCAGGGCATAAACGTTTTCATGTTAACGTTGTTTAAGTGGCACGTGCAGGAGCTGATATATTACACGAAAATGGGAGTGTTATTCCCTCACGGCGGAGGGCGGCGGCGGCGGCTCTGCTCGGCTGCCGTGTCCGGGTGTCCCATGGGGTCGTCGCCAGTGCCGCCGCCGCGTCCCCTTGCCGGGAGGGACGAGCTGGTTGTGCTGGTTGTGCCGGTGGGCGGAGGGGGCGCCCGTTTGTGCCGCGGTGTGAGGCCCTTTGCCGGGAGAACGGGACATGGGCAGGGCCAGGATGTCCAGCTGAGGATTCTTCCTCTTGAGTGTGGGCGGCAGAGGGAGAAGGATAAGTTATTACCCTGGTGGCAGGGTAAATCGTACAAATGTAAAGCTCCATAGAAGCTCTGATGTTGAACTGTTTTCTGGGAGTCTAATTTTCACACAGTTGTCTCATCAAAGCTGTTTAAGTGTCCAATTACACCTTCCTTGCAAATTCCCCAGCATAAAGGAGTCTTTTATTTGCCAATTTACCTTTATTGTTACTGTAGACTGAACCAATATCATGAGGGCTCGCTTGTTAGCTGGAAGCTGGAGGGTCTCGCGTAATAATACCTTTCATTTAACCTTAATCAAGAGACGGTTAGCAGACTTTATTGCAAACTTACCTTGGAACGGCCACCTCGGCATGGCCTAATTCATCTGGGAACATCTGGTTGCATTCACCATTCGAAGCCATCCTTGTGAAAGCTTCCTTAGACTATCAGACTTGCAGGCTTCCAGGTACGTAGCAAGAGCCTACAAAAACAAACAAACAACAGCAGAAAAATGAAATAACATCTCTGATGAGAGCATAGGAACTGTAGGTAACGGTAGGTAGGTAAGTATTTGAAGAGCTAAATTGTTCTGTCATCTGCTATATTGTACTTTCAAGGATTCTTTCATTCCTGTGAACTCATAACATTTGCTCTCTGCTCCAAAGCCAACACTCGTTTTCTGATACCGTTCATTTTACGTGAATGACTATCAGAAATCAGAATTACTTCTAGTTATAGACTGAATGTGACTTACTGTTACCCACAAATATTCCTGTACATAAGAAAAAGAAGGGAAACAGAATCCTGTTATGGGATCACCAATTAGGTGTGAAAGTAATTTAATGTGGTGGTTGTATCAGCTTCCTTGCACATTCATCAGACGTCTATTATAAGCCTTAAATTTGATATTCAGTACGGGTTAATGTGTCATCTATTATGCCCTCCTCTGTTTATGAACCAAAATACTTGGCTTCATTTGCTTTGTCCCAACTAAAGCAGCCTTCAATCATTATTTTACAACTTTTTTGTTTTTCTCATTCTAATTTTTCTAGTTCTGATCGCTAGCATGTAGAAGATCCACCCTTAAACCCTGCTCCATAGATTCCTTGCATTAAGAAAGTCCTGAAGTACGTTCTTCATTTTACTTCATAGCCAATAGAATTGCCTATGCCATTTGAAGATAATTGAAGATAATTGTAAGTAAAAATAGATTTTCTAGCACGTAAATGAATTCAGTGCCTAAAATCTATATCTAGTGTCGTGTTTAATTGACTCTTCATCTGCAGCCATGAGAAAAATTGGGAAGATGGTAGGTTTTTCAAACTTAAGCTTCGTGTCTGCATCAATGTGAAATGAATTAAGAATAAACCCATAGTGGTTAGTACTTAAAATTTTAAAAATGCTCTATAGAGACTTAGTTGATATTTTATTTTGTTGACAGACGAGCAGTCAGAGCAGTTGAAGGGATTAACACAGTCACTGGGAGAGGCAGGACATGAGTGATCGTTGGGTACCGTTCCTGCTTTAGCTTCACCTAAAGCAATTCGGCAAAGGCTGTTCCACAGATAGCCTCTCAGTGCATTAGCAGTTGTATTATTTTTTAAGTGTCATTTTAGCCTGTTTTATGGCTACAGGCTTGTCAGTTGCTCTCAGTGAGGCCAAATGCTATAAAACTCCTTTACACCTTTTAGCTCCCTTTGGGGAGCTAAACACCCCAAAATAAATTCCTCTTATCAAAATGTAGAGGCATCACAGTTGGATGGTGACTTCAAGCCTTAGTAGTACTGCATTTGGGTAGCTACTAAAGGGCTTTTCCTGGCCCAAGGTGTTCAATAAGTAGTGCAAGGGAAAATTACTCCTCTGGCCTAAGGGGCTAGTCTGCTTCTGTATCCACCATTATCAGAATTCTCATATTCTGTGTATATATATATATATATAGATATAGATATTTAGCAGAAGACAGCAGCAATTCTCACAAGAAGCTTGTGTTTGTGATTAGTATTTCCATTAATGAGTGTGGTTGAGATGTTACTTACAGGGTAGTGCTACTAGAGGGCTTTATTCAGATGAACAATTTTTTGTGAAAGTGTAGGTGGTTTGTACTTGCTTTTAAGTGTTGCACTTAAAAGCTGCTCTGAAGAAAACCACAGCGTGAACGTTCCTTCCAATTTTGCAAACTTTGCAAGTGAAAAAATACCTTGTAGATTTTATGCTAACAGAAGACTAGACTTGAATGTGAGGGTGAACTGGCACAGCTTGTCTCAGAAAATACCAGAGGTATCACAAGCCTGAGGTTGCTTTAAGCTTGAAAGGGAGTACAAGACTTAATGTAGCTGAGAGATCTGCATGGCTTTGCTCCATTAGGTTCTCAGGTTCTCACATGGTTAGCACAAAATCTCTCTGAGAAAACTTGAAAACCAGTTTCGGTACTGGTTTAGCTCCAGTGAGATAGATCTCAGGTTAAAGTTGGAAGAATCTGGAAAGCTTTAAATCCATTTGATTTTTTTTTTAATGTCTTATTTCTATTTGTGTGTCTGTGTGGTTTGCAACTTGTTTTTGCATACAAGTAATCTGTGTGGGAATCACATAATAAATGATACCTTGCATTCTTTTTAGTGGCATACTAGCGTGAAACCTGTAATTATTTGGTTTGGTTTTTGATGGGTTTTTTATTTGCTTTCTGAATGATTTAGGTGGTCATCTCTTACAGAAAGCGTGGAGTTTTGTTTTAGCTCAGCCCACTTTCAGTGATGGCTTTTGTGTGAAACCGGTTGATGTGGCACTGAAGGACGTTCGAGGCTTCGGTAATTTAAGTGGGGAGTTAGTAAAGAAGAGCTAGAGAAGTAACTGATGCAAGTGGATGATGGTCAGCTCCTGCTTTGTACTGCTTAAGAAAAAAAAATTAAGTGTTTTAAACATCTGTTAGGTTTCTAAATTCTTGTGAATCAGCCTGTTTCAGTGCTCTAATGTATCCAAGTAGAGATTTGTCAGTGAGTAAAGTAGGGAGGTCTGGTAGTCCTTGTACTGGAGAAGTAGAACATCCTAGCGGGAAGCTGCAAACTTCAGATATCCCTCCTGCACAAAACCCGTGTGCAGGCTGAGATGGGAGCAACCATGAAAGTAGCAAATGTGTTTTAAGGTAAAGACAGCTGGCAAAGTTAAGAGGCCAGCAAGATTTCAGAGGTTCGTGTGGTCGTTCTTTGGTTCTGTGAAGAAACATGAGCTGCCCTTAGCACAGCGCGTCTCAGCATTCCCGTGTCCATTACGAGTTTGTGTGTAGGGAAAGGGAGGAACCAGAATGAAAACCCATCTCTGAAAGGGCTTTAGGGAGAAGGCTGAAATTTGTGTGTCACTTTCCAAGGGCTTGTGGCTTAAATGGGTAGCATGTGCTCTGTGTCTTGAATTCTCAGATACAGGACAAGGATGAATGTGTCTGAAGAGGGTGGCAGTTACTGTCAGGTAACGCTTTATTTTTATGTTTTTATGTATTTATATATTTTTTTTTTTTTATCGTTTTCACCAATGGGGGGTTTGTTTACTTTTGGACAGTGCTTCAGGCCAAAATCTAAGCAAAACAGGCATCTTGGCTAACCTGAAAGAAGAATTCCAGAGTATTGGAATTGGCTCTATCAGTATTGGATAATCAATATCATAGTATTTATATATCCACAATGGTGAAATACATAAAGAAGAGGAGGAAAAAAAAAAAGTAAATGGAATTGCAGGCTGGGACACTGGGACATTTGGGTTGTTGCTGCACTCCTGGGTGAGTGTGCCCTGTAATGGGTCTCAGTTGGTGAAGACACAGCTGACTATCCAGTGTGCTCATCTCTGAAACAGCTGAAGGCTGGATCCCTACCCCTTGGGCATACGTAAGAATTGATGTAGAGAGATCCTAGGTTAAGGTAAAATTGTACTTAATGATTTAAAACTATTTTGAAGTAAGTTTTTTTTTTTTTAAGAAGAACACAGACTTGTGTTTGGATATCTTGAAGAAGGACAGAAGGTCCTGGAGGGGGGTGGGACGGAGAGAAAGGGGAGATATAGTTCCTTGTAAATGCCTTGGGGTCTTTTTGTTTGCTTGCTTTTTGTTTAAGTGGTGATGGCAACCAGGAAGATTTCCCCTCAGAGGAATACTGAGAGAATACATTGTATTTTAAAAGTTGACCTGAATAGAATCTCAAATATTTCATACTTGGGGAAGCTTGATGGAAAACGTATCTTTGCCTTCTGGAAAAAAAGAAAAAAAAAAGGATCAAAGACAATAGAACAGTTGGAATGAAATCACCAAATCATCTACATGTGGGCACAAGAAGACCATCAGGTGTACCTTAGCTGAGCTTCTGAGAAAAGATACAGATGTGATGGGGTTACAGGCAAAATAGCCAAAGAAACAACTTCCTCAGCAGCCCAGAAAGTGGAGCAACGTCATTTACCCAAGTTACAGCATGGTGGAAGCTTTTCTGCTGTTAATTTCTCTGTCCTTTTCCTGCTTGCAGCAGGTAGACTTTTTATGTATATAAAACTCGGGCACTATC
>JAVCKT010007382.1:0-12534 GCA_032273925.1 Rhynchotus rufescens
CTTCATTTCTGTATCCATCACATTCATAACACTTCCAACTTTCAGCCCAGGACAACTGGAAAGAAATCCTCATAAGCTAATATTGGAGGCCAAGAAGCAAAGCTGAGGTAGGAGAGCCAAAGCACAGTGCTGATGGCAAGAACACACTCACCGGGGCACATGGGCCACTGCAGGAGTCATCATGCTTTCGTTCCACAAGGACAGTGCAGAATCCCTGCTCTGCTAGTCATCCCTAATGAGCAGAAAGGACTTCTATGACTAAACAGTTCCTTCAATGCTCCATGGCCAATTCAGCAGTAGAACCAAACCAAAACACACAAAGCGTATTCTTTTCCAGGCTTTTTGGCCAACTTTCTAGATCAAAACTCTCCTCTCAACTGAATTATCACCAAATCATAAGAAACATGCACTAAAGAAAGGCCCTCTTTTGAAAGAACCTCCCTCATATTAGATTTTATAATGAAATAACATTCACCTAAACTCTTCTCTATGCGGTCCCAGGAACCTGGCAATACTTACTCAGTTTCACTAGCCAGTATTTTGCACAAGCTCAAAACTGAAACTGAAAACTTTTAGGAAGGCACGGGCAAAACTCACATGGGCTGACACAAAATAAAGCAACGTAAAATTACAGCTCGCAATGAAGTAAAATAATAAAGAAAATTATTGAGCAATCAGAAAGCCAAAAGGATGACAGCAATAACAATAAATGTGAAAAGTCCCATAACTTATCTCATAACAATTGAACACATTGTTAATCAGTGACTTTTGTTAAAAGGACAAAGGAAAATGAGAGCATCCTCCCAAAGAAAGATCTCTATGCAGATTGCAGGCACCTCAGCTCTTAAAAGCTGTCTGAATCCGTGAATTTGATTTCAATACTATCTCCAGAAAACACACAGTACAATCTGCTACGTCTCACCATTCCAGCAGATTTAGCATATCCATGTCTGTATCATGGAAAATTATTGCTAGAAAGATATCAAGAGATCATTATAAACATGCATACTTTTAAACACCGCTCTGGCTTACTTAAACCAAAAATAATTCTCTGGATTACTTAGGAATCCCTGGATCTTCAAAGGGTGTGCCCCCTTTAACAGCTTGAGGGAGCTTATTTCCTGCAGCCATTTCTCCATGTTTTTTGGTTCCTCTAAAGAATGAGGCTGAGATTCTTCCCAGAAGATATTTCTGCTCTCCTTTCATAGCCTTTTGCAGGGCTTTCATAGCCCTGTAGAATTTAAAAACTTAAATTTAAAATTAAATTTAAAAAAGAGACACAACAGTTTTCTGTGGCAAGTATAGAAGTCAGTGGACTGTTATCTGCTTATATCTTGCCTTAATTCACTCTATAGTTTTGTGCATTAAACATCTGTGGGTTGCACCATAATAGCAGATTAGTGCCCTGTGAGCCACGACTTATTTACCTGCCCCCTGCACTGCTGCCCACTACGCCACGGATCCCCAGCACTTGCTTTTGGAAGTAGGGCACACATCCAACGTACATCCCAGACATGTGGACTTGTCCTTTTCCCACTCTGCAGTCCTTGATTAGCCTCCCTCCTCCTGGGCACTAATATGTTAATACTAAGAGAGCAGTACCTGGTTCAACACTCAGTTACTGTGGTGAAGTAATTAGCCCCCAAATGCACCCAAACGGTTTCCAGGCTATCAGCTGGATAAAACGCTCATGATTTTTCTTCTATACGCACCTGGATTCTGATTTAACTCTTTTCTTTCTTAAGAATCAAACGGCAGAACATATTAGCACAGGAGAAGAGAGGAAGAGACCCAGTGAAGCAGCGCGATGGAGACCTCACGCTCCCTCACACTTCTAATTACCAACGAGATGGAAGGGCTGCTGCAGCGTAGCAGGCAGCCTGTGTAGCGCCAGGGCGTTGCTTCCTCGAGAGTTCACTCTGGGGTTTTTCCTTTCCTCCTTCATCAGCATATTAATGCTCTTCATCATCATTCCCGGGAAGTGTGACACTTCCCACGTTCCCCGTCCTGCCGAGCAGATGGGCTGGAACGGCTCCGCGCCGCGGCGCGATGATTCCGGGCTGCCGAGCGCAACTGATTGGCACATTAAACTGCTGGGAGACTCTTATCTGGGCGCGCAGCTCTTCCCGGCACAGTCCTAAGGGGCCTTCCGTAATGAAAAATAGTAATTCTGAGTCTTCTCCACCTGTCGGTTGCCAGGCATTTTAAGAGGGAGTTTCAATAGTTTTTCTTTCCCCGTAACCCGTATTAAAGCAAATCAAGTGTAAGCCAGAAGAACTTGGAGAGCTTCACTAGAGACCCTGCGCTTATCAGTTTAAGAATAGGTATTTCAAGGCTTTTAGCCTTGCTTTTAAGGCTGTGAAGAAGGCTGGTGTACAAAAGATGTTAATACAAAATAGGTATCGAATTAACTAAAGAAATAGAGCAGTGGAATGTTTGGATTATAATTAAAATCTCTTACTTTAAGACTCTACCCTTCATTACTGAATCAATAAAAAAAATTATTTTGCATATAAACAAGATTACAAAACCTGAAATCTAATTGAAGACATAAAATTTTCTAAATATAAAGAGATTCCTCAGCTGCTGAGCTTCCTCCTAACTGTAATTAGAGGGAGAAGCATCCACTACCTGAGGGGGAACAACACTCACTCAAGGATTTGCTTCCCAGCCCTGGTCCTTCATTTAAAAGACACAAGCCAAAAAAAAAAAAAAAAAAAAAAAAAATCAGCTTATCAGCATCCAGAATCCTGATTCTTCACACAACAGCATATTTTTTTCTGAGAGCAGTGATTAGCTGAAGAACTCCTGTGCCAAAGCCACAGGAGCTGGATACCAATATCATGAGCTGAGGAACAAACTTCAGGGGCTGACATCATGGCCACTTAAACGTTCTGCACATATGACCCCGTGCCTCAGTAACACGGGACCTCACTTGTTTTCATCTATAAAAGGAAAAAGACCTTTTTTCCCCCACCTCTAGTGTATGTTTTCTGACCGTTGTACCTGTAAACAGTGGTTATGGGCCTGCTGAGGAACCAGTATTAAGCCCTGAATGGGTGCACAGGAGCTTGCAGTGGATACATGTTCTGCAGTGGTACCCAAAGCTAGATTAACGGAGCATCTCTAAGAAATCTCAGAAATATCTGCACTTGTGTCAACTTTTTTTTATGCCCACAGTTTACTTATGTTTTAAACACTGGTGACACTTCTGTGCTGGATACTTCATGTCTTTAAATTGTAAATAATGGCTTCTGGAAATTTATGAATTTGCTAGTCTCCGTCATGGTCATGCAGCTCAGTAAATATGAATATAAATAATACAAAAAGGATTTCATTCCATGGGTGTCAGCCACTTGTACTACCCGAGGTGTTGGAAATTACAGTTCTTCCATTTAAGATCGCAAACGAACTCCAAAGAGATTTCTCCACACACAGTTCCTCCTCACAAGTGCTGCTATTTACAATTACTCCTGGTTTGTGGGGATTAGCCATTACCATTTGTGTTTGAAAGACTGCATCTCAGGAGAAGCAATCACTTGATTTTAAGGCTGCTGCAAGGAAATTGCAAGCAAAACTACTTATTTCCACATAAGAGTAATATTTAAATAAAATCATAAGCAAGTTTGTCTTTAAGCCTCACATAAAAAGCTTGCTAATATTTGCATTCTTCACGGACTGACAGTTTTATTGATTTGGTTTCCCATTTGATATCTTAGAAGTCTGATTTCTTCTGACATCACTGTACAGAGAAGTTCTGGCAAAGTTATTTGCATTCAAACCGGAGAAAAACAAGTTCTTTAAGTGGTGCTAATGTCTGTGCAACTCTGCTGCTTGCTGTGTGCATGAGCCCTGCTTTTCACCTTGCTCCACAGAAGCCGAGACCTCTAAACATTTGGCAAAGTTCAAGCGCGGCTCCTTCCGCCGTCATCTCCCGGGGGATCTGTATGTAACTATATGAGATATGGTCTGATGTAATGCCACCGCTGCTAGATATGGGAGCCTCACTCACCTATGGATATACTAACATTCTGCTCAATTTCTATCAGCCCTCTCATACTTAGTCAGATATTGTGCCTTAGTCCAAATCTGGGAGAACAGTAGAACAGGGCAGAATTTTGCAATGTTTAGTGTCTGCTCCACAAGGATGATAAGACATCACAAGCATAATGCAGTTTTTCAAACATGATCATACAACATTAACTATCTTTAGTATGTTTAAATATTTCAGACAATCTCAGCTGAGCATCTTCTCTCCTAAATGATTTACCCTTGAGGGCTGCTGAACTATACTTAAAAGTGAATAAAAGGCTTCTTACTAAGTTTTGTTGAGTGATAAAATTACCGCTATCATTTAATAAAACAATGTTATAAAACAAATAGATGGGAAACACAAACAAAGGTCTCCTTTCTTCTGAAGTGCTATTTGAGCAGCACACTTTGCCAAAGAAAGCTGTAAACTATGAACAAATACAAGGAGTGGTATTTTTAATCAACTGCAAGGCACACTGCTATCCGGGGGGAAGGCAGCTCTCCAAAGGTGAAGGAGAGCGCGATGACTTTTCTTTCATCTTGCCCAGCTTCCTCCTATTCAGATCTCGGAGACCTTGTTCCTTTCCCCGCCTTGACCAAGCACCATGTTCCCTGAACGACTTTAGGAGGAGTTCTTCCTTGAAGCAAATAGTCTATCATTAGCTCAAAGTAATCCTTACTCTAATGGTCTTTAATTGCCTTTAATTATTTTATATCTGAATTACTGTACACTGCAGGACATTTAAAGCCATAATAATAAAATATCTTATTATAGGGGCTCACTGAAGTACTACTGGGCTTTGACTTCTGGGAATCATTCTCAAGTCCAGCAGCAGCTGTAAATCATTCCGATCTCTCCTGAGGAAGTCAACGGGGATATTGCCTAAGAAATTCTGCTTGTAAACTTTAAAACACTAATTCCTACCAGAACCAAAAGCACTAAATTCCCTCACTCATCTTACTTGGGCTAGGCTAAAGCTTAAAACAACAAGGCAAACATCAAGTATGGCATAAAATCAATGTTCTCTTTTCTCCTAAATATACAGTATTTGTGACCCATAAAATCCCTGAAGCCAACTCAGTACGACAAGCACTGCTCTACAGTTATTAAAGCTGCTTATACACATGCCATATCCTGAAATCATTACTTGAGTTTGTTCTTTCAATCTGGGAATGTTTGGGGCAAGGTTATCTCTTGAAAGCCAAGGATAAAAAGCTGCCTATCCTCCAGCGGGATCCGAGATAGTAACATCGTCATTAGGAAGGCTGTTTAACATGCTTGCTAAAAGCAAATGAGTTTTAAAACAGAAGTTGACTATATTAGCAGCAGAGGGGTACTTTAAAGTATTCACTGGCGTCAATAAGCACTTAAACCAACTCTGAATAATGACTATTTTCGGAGCGACTGAGGATAAGGAACAACGGAGACACCGGAGTGCCACCACGCAGGCCAGGTTGAGCTATGCAGCAAACACCTCATCAGTACATCCTTAGTGCTCCGCTCAGCCCTCTGCATGAGCTTGTGCATAACCTCCTCTCCGCGCCCAATGCCCACACGTACAACATGGAAGCAGCAAGAGAATTTCCCGAAGGACGTGAATGGCAGTCGTGAGCACTTCCCTAAGGACGTGAACGGCAGGCGCGGGCACTTCAGCCCTCGCAGGGCCGCGGGCACGCCAGCGCCACCCCGCCACCCCACTGCCACCCGCCCATCATCTCCCAGGATTTAGCATTGAGTTTACATCACGCAGGAAGGGCTGCCCTTTTCCAAGCACACACAGCTCCTATTAACCTGCACAAAGTCACACAATGCACTCACAAGAGGTAACGACTTCAAATAGAGCATGGCAAAATTAAAGATACATTTTTCTAGTAGCTTATCTAGAAAATATGACAGATGTGAATGCTGGACATCTTACCAAATAACTGGCAGTTTCAGAACTTCAGCTGTCATTTTTACTGACCCTACCAAAAAAAAAAAAATCATTGGAAGATTCTGATTTCAAAGCATTTTTATCCATCTTGAAGGCATTTACTGAATGCTACTGAACTTGCATATTCCTCATCCTTGGGATCATCATCCTTCTTTTCCCATCAAGTACAAACAGCACATGTTAAAAAACTGCAATCCTCTCCTCTCCATCATAAGCTAGTTTTCCCATCACAGCTTTTCTGCTCAGATGCAACAATGGCATTTTGTCAATATTGTGCCACAAAACGTGTCCTCGGCAAATCCAATCATTTTATTATATTTTACTTTATCTTTCATTAATAGCATGCATTAAAAATCACTTATGGAGAAGAGAGGCAAACACAGACTTTGCTCTTTGGAAGGAGAAATGTTTGTTAAATGTGTTGGCATATGCCTACCAAACCAGCAGAGCTGAGACTGATAAATAAGAATTTGATTAGCATTCAAATGATAACTTGTCCATTCCTCTTCATAATGACAGCTTGACTGAGATGGTGTTTGTCCATTTTCAAAGATGAATAACTGTGGCATTTAGTAAAGAAGGGAGAAAACCACGTTTGGTTTTTAATTTGCTTTGATGACTTTCTTGGCCATGGTTATTTGAAGAACAGCCTAGCCAGCTGCCTTTATTTCCCCTTCTGTCACATTACGATCTCTCTCAAAACAATACTTGAAAATGGCTCTTCTGAACAAAATGCACTAAGTGCTATAGAGCAGCTGACCAGAAAGGCAAAAGGAACCGTGCAGCATCACAAAGTTGAATTCAAGGTGTGGGAGCAAAGTAGCTTCAGTAGAATGATTTATGGTAAAAACGTGGAGAAAACAATTTGTCCTCAATCTTCCTTATAAATAATTTGATTTATTTTCATACGTGTTATAGCACTAGGCTCCTTTTTCTCCCTGTCCTGAGGCGTGCAGCAGTTTGACACACGGTGCGTTACGCATACATGATCCATAAGTGAGGATAAGGGAAATGCTTTACGCTGTGGCGTAGGGACCTTGCTGTGCGTATCCGTGCAAGCACACACGCAGCCACCGGGACCCGCCTGCCAAGGTGGTCTGCACGGCGTGTTCCCGACGCGTGCGCCACACGTCACGCCTGCGAGGGACAAGGAATGCCCGCCGGAATGCCTTGCTTCCAGGGGCCCTGCTCCGCACGCCGGCACAGCGAGGCGCCGCTTCCAGGCTGCCATCTCCTCCCTGCTCCTGCACACACTGCGCGCACAGGCAGCCCCGCAGGCATGAGGTTTAAAGCAACCTTGCAAACGGAACATCCCTATGTACTAAGATGAATTGTGTCTTCTTTGTGACAAAGGAGCAAGAGAACGTGCAAAAGATCTCAGATCCTTTTATGTAGAGCAGAAGGGAAAGCACCTGTTTCCCTGATTTCATTTCCTAACTTACTTTGTATAAAAATTTCAGAAATTTTATTAGTTATTTTGACCAAAATCACCAATCAGAAGATAATATTTCAATACGGTTGAAATTATATTTCAATATGGATGGAAACTCAGAACAGCACCTGGAAGGGGTCTGCCACCTGCTCTACAGGAGGGGACTGCAACACAATGTGCAGAGTGTTCCCCACTTGCTACTGCTAGCACAGGAATTATGATGAACTCTGGACAGTTGCTCTCAAAATGATCAAGACAGCTCATAAGCCTCCCACGCAGGCTTCAGTGATGTGACTTCTGCTCAAATTGCTTCCTGTACATACACCAGTGTGTTCCCTTCTCATCCATGCCAAGGGTGCATGCTAAAATAAGTAACTGCAGGGAAATTTCTATTTCTCAAATGCACTTCAAAATTAAACTCTTTCAAAGACACTTAACTCATTGTCAGAAGGAAAAAAAAAGAGGCAAGTATGAGTCAGAAACTGAGCTGGTATATTCCACTGTTTTTCATTATAAATATAACTTGTTTTAGGGATGTCAAATTTATATGGAGATATTCAGCTAAATGGGAAACTGGGAAACTGCCCAAATTGTGTTCTTCCAAACAACTATTTGAGTAACATCAACATCAACTCTATGTTTGACAAGAAGTCTCTAACCGTTACAAATGTTGAGTAATACGGTAAGAAATTTGCTTAGTAAAATAGTGAAAGTCACAAATCTCAGAGCAGCATCTGAGAACATTAATGGAGCAGCAGGGATTTCAGAAATCCCTAACCTCATCCAGGAGGGCTGTTGAGTCCACAGCACTTCAGCACTAGGGGATGAACAGCCCCTTGCACAAATGCCTCCCGGGGGAAGAGAGGAACCTGCTCGCAGCTCACTCTGCACCACGCAGGGCCTGACGGGCAGGAGGCTCCGAGCTGGGCACAGGGGCAGAGCCGCTTGCTGGGAGCGCAGCCCTGCACGGGGCGATGCTTCCAGGCACACTGAGACTGTGGAATGAAGGCGGGGCGAAGAGGAGGCCCAAAATCTCAGCAAGCAGCTGAAGCAAGTTGCCTCCGTTCATTACATAGGGCAGTAAGTCACTGCAGATAACTGATTAATGCAGAAGAATGTGGCTATCTAATTAATTTTTGTAATCATCTTGGGCACTTATGTAAAAATTTCAAAATTTAGCAAAATGTTTATCTGTTCTAAGACACCTGAGAGTTTTCACTTAGTGACCACCTGGGAATGCACCTCAGTGCCAAGTTACAGAGGTTCTTCACTATGAGAATTAATTGAAATTCTCACGTGGCACCAGATGCACACTGGGTCAGAATGAGCAAACAGCTTTTCTCCTCAATGGAGTATTTGCCTCACATTCACCTGAGACATCTTCATAACAGAGTAGTTCAGCTGTCTCAAAATAGCACCTATTTAATGCATTTTTAACCTTTGCAATGAAAATAAGGACATGCTGAGTATTAACTATACAAATCCAAGAACTTCTAGCATGCTCAAAGTGAAAGGTTTGAGAGCAGCAGTGAGAAGCTGGGGTTCAACGCTGCCCTATTCTACACAGCCACCTGGGTTAGAAGAGCGCTCTGAAGCTGCAGCACATCTGCTGCGACCGGCAAAAACCAGGTCCATGCTCGGAAGCTCCTTTGCTGCAGGTTTTACACTGTGGGGGTGGAGGAGCTCCACAAATGTAACCCCATGGGCACACCTAGGCACGCCACGTAACCTCACACTAAGATGCATGCACTGGTCTTTTCAACTGCATTTAATTGATGAAGGTGAAAGATGTGCAGTGTGAAGGCGAAGAGTAGATTCATGATTTCTAAAGAACTTGCTTCCATGCATCATATTGTGATATTTCCTGTGCTTCATATTATTGTGGTATTTCCTGTGTACACACATGCAACTAGAAATAAAAGCTATTCCAGGGTTTTGCCAAGTTGGAAATGCATAAGCCCTGAATGCCTTTTATTCCAATTCTCACCATGTTCAAGTGCCTTCACCATTCACACCCTGCATCTTTTTGACACATGCACATTTCATTACCCTCTCCTCTTTTGCCACCATCATGACAAGTCTGGCTGTAACTTAATACTCTGAATAGCTTCTTGAATTCTCTGTCTTTTCTGCGAGCTACAACTAATTTTGCATGCATTTTGCTAATGCCTTCATAATTATCTTATCTCACCAACAGCTGTAATATAGTAACAATAGCTTACAGCTACTGGAATGGATGAAGCATTTTTTCATCCATGAAAAGCAGAAGATACGGAATACTTGCTGTTCCCAGCAGGCTTCCTGGAATTGGCTACAGATCCTTTGCGTGTCTGCACAGGCTCTCGTACGGCTGAGACTTTACTGCAAACTGTCACGAATACATAAATGACAAGAATGCCACGGCTGTAGATAAGAGTTACAGTGAAGACATTAAAATAACAGCTGTCAACCATTCCCGTACCTTATCCTCGCTCTCCAGACTTAAAATCCCACACTAGGAGGGCAGGGCAGACTTCAGCAGGGAGCAACAGCCCCCGCACCCAGGCAAAGCGGCAGCGGGTGCCGATGCCCGGGCGCCAGGAGCTCAGCTGTTCAACCCACCACAGCAGTCTGGTTACTGCTCACTTCCGAAGAAGCTGTTGATGAATTTTAATGGAGACTTTTTCCTTGCAAAATATGTTAAAAAGTGCAGTCTCTGGTATAGCAAATGTATTGCTTATACTGCAGGTGCTCTGCTTGCAATCACACTTGGCCCATTCAGATGGAAAGTGATTCTGCTTGATAACTTTGCTTGGCATTCTTGTCCACGTGCCAAAGAAATGGTGCAGCAAGAACTGCTGTGAGACACTGAAGCACAGTTGCCTGAACAGACCCCAGAAACACCAGTCTGTCTTAATAAAAAGACATCTGCAAAATATATATATATACACACAATATTAAAATTATAAAGAATGGCAACTTTTAGCGTGTGTATTTGCACTAAACGACACGTATAACTCAAACTTGTATAGCTCAAGGTGTATTCACAGCCACCCTATATTCCTGTCATTTCCTATAATGTCATTTGGTTTACAAATCAGACACTTAGCTGATAAAAATCCTGATAGTTGTACTGATTTCTTTCAGCTATGTTTATTTAAAACAATCCAGAAATACAGTTGCACAGATATCTTTGCAAATTCATCTGTGTGGGCCTAAATGTGCAGCAGTGCAAAAATCTCAAGTACCTACCCTCTATTTTTATATATCTCTTCTTGCTTTGGAGAACTTAAGAAACAGAAGCTGCAGTTTCACATGTCATATTTAGAAAGAGAACATCAGAATGAGTCAAGAAGCAGCGTTTTTCTGATCTGGATCCTGACACTTCAAAATTGCAGAATTTAAAGATGTCCTAGTATTACTGCTGAGCTGTCTGCACTCATCAGGCACATTGAATTGACATATTCCTTCCTTCTGCAGATTCAGCTCACTGAGGGAATTCAAAGTGAGAGAGAGAGAGGAAGAGACAAAAAGCTAAAGAGAAATAAAAGACCTTCACACCACTTCTATCATTAAAATGGCCAAATATCTCTGTTATTCTTACAACAAGAGTGCAAAGCACTAAGCAGAGACACGGGACTCCAGCAGCATCACATTCAAAATTCTCCAGTTGCTATAGAGGTAAATCCATGAACTCAGCCAGGTCACCCAAACTTCAGTGCCACCTATACAGGTTTGGAAAAGATCATTTGCTGAAAACTGTCACCAAGAGACAACTTCCTATCTGCCTTCTTTAAAATTCATTCACTATTTTCTTATGAGCTTTGGATAAAATTTTTCTCCCTCACTTTTGAGAAAAACGAACGGTATCTGAAGATACTAATAAATAAAAATATACATATAAACTGCATCAAAAAGTCACAGACACAGATGCACCTTGACATGAATTATTACCAATACAGAATTCACATCACGCTGCTTACAATCCCATTTTCACCGTCCTAAGGGGTTACTGGCATTAGTGTTACTTATGGCTTATAAGCAGCCCCAGGCTGCGAGTAATCCATGTTTCTGTTTTTCTCAATAGTTTCTATTCTTTAGATTTGAGCCGGTTTAATATGAAGAGTTTCTGAAAGGTTCAATGTTTTCAAATTACATAACATTTTGATGGAAACTGGGGATATCTGAAACAGGACCACAGTTTTAATAGTTTTTAACTCATAATTTGTCTCTCTCCTGGTGTATTTTTTCAACTACATCAGCAAACCATAAAAAGCCATGATCTGATGATCTGGACAATTTATAATGTTAACATATCTGTAAAAATAAACAAGCAAACAAAAAACCCCACACTTCATTCCTTTGTAGAAGTCCTTTTAAAAAAAAATCTTACTCATCCAAACTTCGTAAGTGGAGAAGCAGTGTTAAAAACAGGCTAACTTGCTCCAAAGTAGACTAGCTGAGACTAAACATTTTGACTTTTCTTTATTTCCTAGCATCAGAATCATCTTCCCTATTCTAGAAGCAGCCTATTCCAAGTCCTATTTTTTGGCAGAAATTACTTCAGATAAGACATCCAGAAGCCGCCTTCTGGCACTACTAAAATCTTTATTGTCTTCCTTTATCTCAGATCAGACAGGCATCAACATTTCTTTTCTTTTCCTTTTACTTCTAATATACTTATTAATTTCTTGCTGTGGCTTACTCACACATAAATCCTTATGACTCCCAGCAGTGGAAGTGCCTTGGTAAACTGCACCACAGCTCTGTTTTTTGCACTTAAATATAATCCAGCTCCAGTGTTTATTTCCTCTGCAGCAAAATAACAAACTTCAACACCTGGAAAGTAATTTTCATTTAGAAACGAGCTCCCTGCAGTTGATGATCCAGTTCAGAAACATGTTTGTCAAGGCAGGGGGAGAGCCACAAGAGAATGTGTCATTATCTTATTAATGAGGAAGAAATGAAGCAGGTGCTGATACTTACTGGCCTTGAGCAGGAAGAGGCAACAAGCAGCCGTGAGGTGTAGAACATCTACTTTGCAGTGCCGGGTTTATCTATCCCAGAGGTGAAAGACAAACTCCAGGTAGGCAACATCCAAAACCATCTTTTAAAGGTGTGTGGCTGATGAGAAGAATAGACAGATGAGTATAAAAG
>JAVCKT010007384.1:0-12798 GCA_032273925.1 Rhynchotus rufescens
ACAGCAGACCATTATTGCGTGCATAGAGAGCCATCAGTTCCAAGCAAAAAATTTTTGGTAAGTTTTTATGTTCATGCAAATATAGTAAATAAAGGAACTGTGCTATTGCTAATACATGCATAATTCTGAGTTCAGACACCTTCCGTGTGACTCTGTATATTACTTAATATATAGAGAGTCCTTTCTTTGTAGGAAGCAAAACAGATTGCACAAATTCTCTTCTGCAGAACTTCCATAACTTCCATAATATTTTCCATCCTTACTTTCCAATGAATCTTTCTTACAGCTCTTTATTGAATGTTCCTCCAGACAGTCAATATTATTCTTGAAGGTTTAAAGTTGGTTTTGCTATATACCATGACAAGGGAAAAAAAAAATGCATATACATATATATGTATGTATACACATACACACATATATATATATATGTATACACACACACACATATGTAGATCAAAATACAGGAAAAAGCATATCAAGTTGAGCAGAGCTCATCAGCGTCCTATCTGTTAGAACATAATCCTCCTCTTCTATTTTCAGTAGTCCAGGGCACCATCGCAGCTGGGGATGAACAGGTGCAGTTATTATTCTATTTCCGGAGCTAATTGTGGGCTCAAATTAGGAAGACGTCTTACTAGGGTAAAGAAACTCATCTCCGTTGATTCTTATGAAGGAAAGAAAATCTTTTCATGTGACCCACCATGACTAATTTGTTTATTTATTTATATTAAAGCATTGGTATTTGGTGTAATTCTCATATCTAGCACAGTGCAAAGGATATACAGAAGCCTTGCAGAGGGAGATATCAATACAATGCACTGGGATTAAGACAAACCCTTAGAGCAGGTTTTTGTGGTTGAATTTGTAAATGATTCTGTGCCAGAAGTGAATTCCTCCCCCTGTAAAAATCTAAAATCCTACTGGCAGGTGTTCAAAGGCAATTTTCCAATGCAAAATAAATAAATAAATACTCAAGCAAAAATATCTTACTTGAAAAAAAATCTAGCTGATCTCCATTGTTTTGAAAGGCATGTTCAAAACAAGATGCTTCACCTTTTAATATCTATTTATGCAGGCATGTAGGGAACTTATCCACTAATTGTAATCAAATTTGTAAGTCTACTGACTATTACATAATATGCTATAAATTCCATCATTTTGCAGTTCACGAGTTGTCATGCAGAGCAAGTTAGAAATAAATCCTTCATTCTTAGATTTTTTCATATTTTGACAGTTTTATTTCTTTGAAGTGTCTTTGACTCTTATATATATAAAATTCTAAAAATTCAAAAAATATCCCATTCTAAATCCCTCAAAAAACAAAAACTCCCCTGTGCCCGTAAAATTGCACATTTAAGGGGAGGGAGGAGATATCTGGACTACAAAGATGTTTTTGTTCCAGCTACCTCAGCTTTATCTAGTTTAATGTTTGTTCTGTGACCATTTGATATTCAATTTCAGGTAGTACTGTAAAATTTCAACATAGGATGCATCATTAACTCTAAGAGGATGTTTTCCATTGGCATCTGCTATTTTCACCAAATGTCAAGGCTTGACATTTGCTATCATTATCTGGTTTTGGTGTATCACTCATACTGAGATTTTGTTTCTTGTTACTTGATATCGATTTCAACTGAGACCAGCTGTGTTGCTAATAAAATCAACAGGCAAGTATCTGGCATCCAGTTCTTCATGGGTGGAGGAAAAGAAACAACCCAATGTCAAAAAAAGGAGAGAGGCACTTTTCAATTACGATGCTTTCCTCTGTCCTCACATTATCCCTCTCAGCACTTCTGTTGATGTGGCATTTCTGACTGATTCCCTTGGGGAAATCTCCATGGAAATCCCGGCCTCTCAGATGAAATATTCCTTTTTGCTCTCATCCACTGCTTCCTGGAGAGCAGGGTCATTTTTCAAAGCGGCATCTGCACTTTCAGCAAACTCAGTTCCTTTCGCCTCGTTGGTGTGGTAGGTGCCCTTATGCCTGTACATGTACCGGAGCATCACAATCAACAGGCAAATGAGGACAAACACCACCGCAGCAATCACACCTAGAGGAGAGGAACCAGTTTAATGTCTTGCCAGGAATAACACACTCCCTTTATTTTGCAGGCACTCAGCACAACTTGAGCTATTCAATGAGTAAAAGTCCATGTCCTATACGATATTCACATGCTGTGCAGGGTCAAAGCAGATTCCTGAAATGAGCTGCTAATGAGTTGATGCTGCCAAAGCCCAAACTGGGTAAAGACACTGCGGAAAGGCAGGATGAAATCTTGCAAGGTTTCTTTCAATTAATGTCTGGATTTAGTTGAACTCGTTGAAGCTACAATTTCATTCCAAAAGGAAGAGAAATAGGAGGACATAAAACCTGACGCATTTTGCATCCTTCTGTTAACATAAACCCAGGGGAGTCTGCAGGTGACCTGCTCCCGTCCCACTGAATACACTCACTTTCAGGAGGAGGAGAGGGCACTGAATATTTCTAAGGGACCTTCAACAAGTAGCAGGAGCCCTGCCATCTGCTTACAGCACTGCACTGTACTTCTAAGCTGCTGGATCATGCTGTGCTCTAATTAAAAAAGCCTAATTGTAATGAATGTGGAAGTGACACCTGGGAGGAGAAAGGGGTTCTGAGTAGATCTTCCCTGTCTCCTGGCCTAAGCTAATTGCTAGCAATGTGTCGACTGGACACAAATTTTTGCAGTAACCCAAATGTGCATATGACCAAACACTGAATGGCAGCTCTCCTACCGTAGGAATGTAAAGTCAAACCTTGGGGAAGGTTATGCATCAAACACTGTGTCCCCTCAGTTCTCAGAGCCCATTTCTTTCTTTCCTTTTCTACAGTGGAATGTGAAATTATAGGAAATACAGCTATCACTGATAAATCCATATTTCAAATTGAGAGCTGCATCCTCTTTTTTTTCCCCCCTCATATTAAACATTTAGAAATCCTGAATTTAAAGGAGGTATTTTGAATTTTAGTTATTCAATTTGTGTGATTTTTTTTACACTTTTTGGATGCAAGGTGCTTATAAACTTTCCTCTTTGGCTGTGATTCTGTACATGACTATCATATTGAGCTTCCTATCTAGTCATGTTAACTCAGTGAGCTAGAGGTGAAGGGAGTAAACCAAACATTAAAGGAATACACAACAAGGGGCACCAGAACAGCCAACAATGGGAAAGAGGAAAATCCTGGGAAAATCCCATATATGGAGTGTGAATTTTCTGTGAGAATGCAATAGGTAGACTAATTCATTAGACTAATTATGTCTTCTACCGTATAGAATGTTCCATTGGAATTAGTTGCCTTGGGCTAGCTTTGGGCTACCTCAGTGTTCCATGGACTGGAGCGGATGATTCCTCTTTTCCTAGAACTGAAAAACTACATCTGGTCAGATGAATTGTTTCCTGGAAATGCCTATTATTCTGCAGTGACAATGAAGGGAGTGTAGAGAGAATTTTTCTTCTATTCAAGGTGTGGGGCAGGAATTGTTATCTCCAAAGCTTTAGATTTATCAGCATTGGTAAACTGGGCAGGGATAAAATATTGGCATGAAAACAGGGACTTGGACTCCTGTTAACCATTAGTAGGGTTAATAGAAATTATAACTCTATCTTATAAAATATGCCTGTAATGCTATCCCGCAGATTTTATGGTGCTTGATTCTAGAAAGCGAAGTTCTGCTAGCAGCAATAAAATTGCTTATATAAAGAACTTGAGGTTTACAATAATAACATAGCTGTGCTGGGGCCTTCATCAATTTTTAGGACCTCACTGGAATCCCTCGACACAAGAGGCTTTAATAGGCTCTAGATCTAGCACAATATTAATAAGCCTAAGGGACTAAGTACAAATCAATTTACCTGCTACTTGCTCATAGAAAGCTGAAATTAAAGTTACGGGAGATGAGACCTGAGGGAAATATAGCAGAACCTCACCAATTTGCACTAATGATTGGTATAGCCCCTTGTGAATGACTGAAATTAGTGCGTTAGCATGGAAATGAACAAACACAATAAAAATAAAAAGACAGGGTTCTCTCCATGAACATAGCTTTGCTCATTTATTCTGACAACTGTATTTAGTTTAAATGCATGAGAGAACTCTAATAGAACACCAGGAAATGCACTGTGGTGTATTCTGTAAAAATAAAGGGCCAGCTGGTGTCAGCGAGCATGGTTCACAGAAAAACAAATTTGCATTAGATGACAGTGTTGGCCTAGTGAATGATGAGGAATACGAGGTTGACTACAGATTTGGGCCCTTAAATATTTTGCCCCAAAAGGAGGAATAAGTGGTGCTGCTGCTCACTATATGGTTTGTGCTCATTATCTTGTTTTCTTGCCAATGGCCCTTCTGGGACAGGTTTCCCACTGGACTAATTGTGCCTCTCCTGTTGCCTTGTTAGCAAAGTAGGGGTTTGCTAAAATACAAGCAATCAACCTGCTGTTTTAATTCTAATGGTGCATCTAAGTATAGTCTGCTACTTACCTCCAATAACAGCCACATCTGCTCCTTCTGAAGGGCCCTCGATATCTCCATCTACAAATAGATCAGAACATACAAGAGTTAATTGAACAAAAAGGAGCTGGATCATAGCAGTGACTGTACTGATGCTGCTGTATTATTTTAACCTCTGAAACTCAGAACTTAAACAGGATCTCTCGTTAGCAAAAGACATTTATAAAACATCTCATTAGAACTGGCTGTCCTGTAGCAGTTTTCTGTCACCATAACACTGGAAAATAAATAGCTAGCACATTATGCAAACTATCTTGGCCCTCAGGGAAACACCTACTGTTTATTATGAGCACTTACCTGTAACATCCTCTAGTGAATGATTAAATTAAGAGTGTTTGGGTAGTGTGATTATTCTCTGAAAGACAGTTTTGGGGAAAAAAATATTAATGCCCATTTATATTCCCGTTTATGGCTCTTCAGAGTACTTTGGATCCTGACTTGATGCAAATTAATCTGGCTCCATTGATTCCAATTAGTATTTATTTATCTGCAATACGCTTCTTTTAATCTTAGTATTATTTTCTTTTAAAGGCATATTTGGAATCAAGACAAGCCCGTTACGTGTGTGGTGTAAAGTACAGTCCTTGCTTAGAGCAAGTCTGCATTTGCCTCTGATAAGTCAGATAGATAATATTTTCAACTGGATTATAACTTCTGAAAAGAAAAAGATAACATTGCAATTTAAAAGCAAAAGAGACCTACTTGACCAAGAATTTTAAAAATTAAAAAAAAATTAAAAATAATAGCACTTGATTTAAAAAAAATGAACAAATAGAGTATTTTATAGGTAAAAAGAAAAAAAATATCAAACAATGAGTAATTTTCTCTTATTTAATATAGACCTAAGTGAAAGTAAATTTATCTAGGCCAGCTTTCTTTACCAGCTTCTCTGCAGTTTAACAAGGTACAGTTCTCTAATGCCATTGGCATCAGCCCACTTGCTCCTGAATTAGGTAGATGTCTGAGAGAGTGATGAAGTCTTGAAGTTTTTCATGTTGGGTTTATGATACAAGACTCTCCTCACCTTGTTTATTATTGTGCTCTTTATACAATTGTAAGACTCCCTGATTTACATGATTCAGTTTTACATGAGGTTTTTTTTTTTTTTTTTCTCTTGAAATACAGTGGATAGAAATTTTTCTGGAAAACGTAAAAGGCTAATTCCAAATTTCAAAATCCTTTCATAAATTCTATCGTGGCACCATGGCTGCTATCTGGTTCTTCATCTACTAAATGAGTGAGGAACAATGCAAGGGAAAGAGACAATCAGAAGCTTTCTCCTTACTCATGGCTTATATCTTATCTTGATATCTTTGATATCTTATATCAAACTGTAGTAATGTGAGATTCAAAGGACCTCTCTCTTCATCATAAGTGACACTTTTACTGAAGAGCAGATTTTTTCCCCTCATCCCTAGAGATCCTTCCTACATCTTCTCCAGCTATACACTGAGGGAAAGATTGAGCACGCCCTTTGCAATTTTAAAAATCTAATTATGTCTTGGTC
The DNA here is from genome assembly GCA_032273925.1 of Rhynchotus rufescens. NCBI lineage: Eukaryota > Metazoa > Chordata > Aves > Tinamiformes > Tinamidae > Rhynchotus > Rhynchotus rufescens. The sequence goes on from JAVCKT010007384.1 coordinate 6,039, forward strand.
CATTCAAAATCCATATGCCTCAGAAGAGATTAATTCCTTCAAGGTCAAATTCTTCTGTATTTCTTTTTACACCAAATACACACTGCATGCCAAAAAAAAAAGAAAACTCCTATAAAGCAATCAAAAACTTCAAGGTGTGAATTCTAAAGTGCTTCCCTAGCCACACAGCTTGCTTCCAAATATTAATTCCAGATCAAAACATTGTCCCTTTAATTATAAAAAGGTATGTGAGTATCTCTCTACTCTTTTCAGTCACTCCCAGGTGCCTTTTGGATTCAGATAACAAGCAGCTGCTTTATCCCTGCTACTTGCCACAGAAATGCTTTCTGGTAGTGCATGACAGTATCATCACTTTGCAGGAAACTTTAATTTCTATACTGTACTTTCCATGTTTCTGGAGAGGGAGTCCCAATCTTGAGCTATGGTGCAGCTGGCACTGCCCTGTTAAATGCTCTGCTGTTCAGCAACCGATCAGAACTATAACGTGGCATCAGCCACCACAGCTCCCAACTTACTGCAGGCAGGAGAGCTTGACTTCTCCTTTGTGTCCATGTTTTGCTTTAAAACAGGCCTGTTGTCTCCCTGGGGATTGTTTCCTTTTGTTGTATCCTCTGGCAACAACCAGATTCTAGAAAGTGAATTCTAGTAAAGAACTAGAATTCTTTAGTAAAGAACTAGAATTCAGCAGGGAATTAGAAAGTGGAGTTTCCCAGCTCTGCTCCTGCTCTATTCCTTGCGCACACAAGGGTATGGCAAGACCAAGTCCAGTAAATTTGCAGGGTGCTGAGAAAATGGCCTGGGAAGTGACTGAAGCAGCATGCACAGGGAGGTACCAGGTGAGCAATTCTGACAGAACAGACCCTGTGTAATGGCATAGGGATTAATGAGATGTAGTATTCTCGCTCTAGTGGTTCACTGTTCTAATTAGTATTTGAAATGATCAAGTGTTGGGACTCCAACAACACTACACAGCTTTCTGTGCTGACACGGGCTGGCCCAACCCCACTCACAGAAACCTTTGGTCCTGCTTTGCACCTCTGCAGGTCCCAGCCCCAAGAAGGGCTACGGTGCTGCTGGGCTGGCCTCTGTACTGCAGCCCTAGCAAGGAGGAAGAGCGCAAGGAAGGCTGCTCTGCAGCTGCCTCTGCTCCTCAGTCTTTCAAGCTGAGGGTGGTTGGAGCCTGCAGTGGGGGGATTGGTGGCACCAGTAGAAGAAGGGAATATACTGGGAGAACATGTACATTTGGGGAGAAGGTGGAGACAGGGAGAGTGCCAGGAGAGGGCAGTTACTGCCAATGGCCAGAACTTCCCAGTGATGTACTCGCCAGATTGGTTCAGGAGCAAGGGCACTGGGATGGGGAGAGAGACGCTCATTCCCTGTCTCCCACAGTGCTTGAAATTCCACGTTGTCCAAAAATTGCTGCGTGATACATAGGAATATCATATTTTGAGGCAGGAGGAAGGTTTCAGTGTCTTTCAAGTCTCACCTTTCATTAATATGACTGAGGAAAATGTAAGGCACACACTCCTGAAATGTGGCCAACTTCCTGGAATACGGATAGGAGGCAACAGCTACCATCCAGGCAGGTACATGCTTGGCCAAGAACCTCAGCATCTAATCTCAAAACCTCAGCTGAGACTGCATGAGAAATATACTGTATTACTGCAGGACAGAGTTGTAGCATTTACAGATAGAAAAAGGCATCCATTATGTTGGAGAAATTTTAGTTGAGGGATAGCTCTATGTTTTGACCCTTTTATACCTTCTTCATTCTTCATTCCATTCATCTTGGTGTGTGGAGCACTCAAAGGACTGTGTTTCCTTAACTGTTATTGCACCTGTTTTGCCTGTTTTCCTTTGTTTCAAGTCTTTTTTTTTTTTTTTTTTTTTTTTTTTTTTTTTTTTTTTTGTGTGTATTAATGGCTGCTAGTTTTTCCTGGCTAAACTTCCCCATACTGTGAAATTGGCCCTTGTCCACAGGCTCAATCTGGTCCTGAATGTGTTTCAGCAGTGTTGTTATTTAATGCCATTGGTTACTATGACACATAGAAATCAAAAGACTGTGGGAACACTTGTTTTTCATAAAATTCCTGGCCATCCAGAGGGATCAGCTAAATCAAGAACATAACATACAAATCAAATCATATGTCACTGAAAGTTATGTTTCTGAAAGCCACAATTAAGGAGGAAAGCAAAAAGCGCCTTTGTGTCATGACCTGAAATTCATCACATTCTGGCTTTGCCTATTAATTTACAGATAAGGATTTTTGCAGTGGAATAACAATTGCTACCTGTCTCATTCTCATCAATCAAATAGAACAGAGAAGATAGTAGTCTCTGAAAGTCCCAGGAATGTCCCTGACTCTTAAATACTGAAAGCAGATCTCCTGCATAGTTTTTCCAAAGTAAAAAGGAGGCACAACCAGCCTCCATGTTAATGTGGTCAGTGAGGAAGACTTCCTGCTGAATTTGCCAGTAAATTGTGTTCATCTGTCTTCTGCAGGCATGATTTTACAATAAATCATTCATTTTGCTTTTTTATATTTTTTCTTTTTTAAACTGATCCAAATGCATTTTGGCTGAGGAACACTTGTTTGAGGAAGGAAGATCCAGCAGTGAAATATTTATTTGCAGTTCAGAGATTGTGTTTTGCTATACACTTCCTGTGTGAATTGTGACAGTTTCAATTGTTTGTCTTTTGAATTTCAGATGTAAACTGCTAAAACTCATAAGTCACTTCCCCCTGAAAATCACGATACTGTCTTTAAAATAATTAATATTGAACTTTTATAATTTGACATTTCTTTCAGTCTTCAGATGCACTTAAGTCTTACTCTCCAGCTATTCTCTACAGTACCATTGAGAAAAATGTGGTTTATAAGTGAAAAATGAGGTTCTGGCACATTTTTTTTAACTCTGGGAAATAGATTCTTTAACTCCAAGAAACATGCCTTTAAGGAAAATGTGAGGAATTACGAGCATCTTCATAAAGGAGCTAGACTTATCTGTAATCTACTGCAGAAGCATAACCATTTTACGAGATCTAAGTTCATGAACCATTCAACTTATATGCTGATGGGAAGGGGCATGTTCATTTTGGGGATATGTAGGTCGTCTTTCCCACAGAGCATAGAAAGCACAGAGTTACATTCCTGACGTTTGCAGAAACAGTAAGTCAGTTTGCTTCTGAGGCTACTGTCAGTGAGACAAGGTAAATTTCCTGAAAGGCTCAAGCTTGTCCTCCCAATAGCTTCCAGCACAAACCCATTACTTATACCCATGATAGTTTCACAGACAACATTATAATTAGCAGTGTAACTACCTACCTATTTGCTTATTATGTATGTGCCTATGGAAGAGGTACAAAAGGAAAACTGTGTCTTCCAGAGCTCTCCATTTGGGACATTTGATGAGGAACACATGAAAATCATCCTGCAAGACAGATCTAACTTACTTGTCTGAACTACCAGATCTCTGCTGTGGACACCAACAGGGAGAACCTAATGGGATAATGCAGATCTTACCTCAAGACTTCTCAATTTATTGTTCATTTCTTAACATAAAAGCCCAAATTAAAGTCGGAAAAGTGTTTACTGATAAGCAATGTCGAATATAGAAATAAAAGACGGGGCTTACAGCTCATATAATCATGAATCTCTTGCAGCTGTGGCTGATACTGTTGTTTTGGAGCGGGTGAGTCAAGCTGAGCGAGCATACAGATAACAACGTGTGATAAGCAGCTTTTACTACACATTTTGCAATCCACTCAGCACCAGTCAGGCAGCCCTGCTCCTGCCTTTCAGGATATTCCTACCCACAAGCTTGCACTTTTCATTCATGGCAACCTCTTATCTTGATGCTCCATTGCTGCCTGTTTGTGGTTATGATCTCAGAAACCTTGGCTGCTACACTGAATTCAAGTGTGGTTTTAAGTGCTTTTTAGGGCAACCCATTTCCTCTCTTCATATGTCTGTTCATTGTATAATTTTTGTAATTTGTAGATTACACATCTGCATGATGAGCTGAGCTCTTCAGAGCAGTCCTTTTGTTATTAGGGCTTTTCTAGGCATGCAAACTAGGAAACACCCTGCAAGGTTTCATTTTAATTAACTTACCTTGTAAAAAATAATGCTGCTGATGGCACTTCTCCAGGTGAGAAACTATCTACCCTGAGTTAGGTGTCCACCAACACCTTGCCAGCCACCACAAATGCTGCCTACGTTATCAACATTTATTAATTATTGTTATCAGTCCTCAGGCTTTAGAATGCATTAATTGCATGTCTTACTACCATCTTACTACCATGGGCATCCTGTGGACAAGGGACATCTTCAAACTGCATTATGTCCAATTCAGAATTCAGGCCAGACCCTAGTACGATTCAGAGAGTGCCTCTTTTTATTTCTTTTACATTCACACATTCATATATTTGAAAGAGGTTTTTAAGTGTGCCTTGAAGACCACTGATACACACTTCATTTAACAACAATTCCCCAAAGTCCAGTAGAAAGCTATTTTTTTAAGCTGTATCAATTGACCTAATACAAGATATTTCACAAATGTGGCTTGACTCCCTCTTGGTATAAAGGATTTGAGTAGAGTTTCAAAAATGTTAATCATTGATCTAATTGCTTCCACTGAAGACAGCAGTAAGATATTTGACTGAGTTCAGAAAACACTGTAGATTTCTGAAAGTAGATTTAGGAAGTTTATGCAATTGCTAAAAACTCTTACTGTATATTTTTTATTTTTTAATAGTATATATACATTTCAATGAAATAATATGTAATTATACTATAATTCTTCTAGAGATTCTTTTTTTTTTTTCCCTTTGTTTTTCTAAAGTCAGAAATTCAACATTCCTCTTCATTCCAAAAGTAGGTTTTAATCTGTCTCTCTTGCGGACACTCCAAGACTTTTCTTACCACATATTTAGTACTGAAGTTTCAACATCTGTATTGTTTATGCAACTGTGGTATGTCCTGCTTGCCCTTTGGTTTACGTTTGTGCCTTGCCAACACACTGCATTCATGAGAAAATCATTAATCTATTAACCTTAGCATACTGATTTAATTTAAAAGCTACAGTTAGAATGGATTCACTTGCAGCTCTGTGTGTGAAAATGAGATGAACAAACTTGAAAACTTAATGTTAAAAATATGTTAATTGTTCAAGCTGTTCCCTCTGGTAGAGTATCTTTAACATTGTACTGAGGCTTTTCTGGAGTTAAAAAAAATGTCATTATGCATTTTAATATTTGGCAGTAAGTGCTAGTGCCCCACCAGAGCTGGCATCTCTTATCTTGAGGAGTCATCAGTCTGAACCCATCAATCTGCCACGTTCGTCTGAAAAGCCCATCACCATCTCCCATTAGCTACTGAAACACATCAAGGTTGCTCTTCCAGAATTAAGGGCCAGTTTCTCATCTGTCAATCTGGACAAGAGACAGAATAATTTGGCTGCCATTTATATATTAAATTACCATAATGACAATAATGGTGGGATACAGCACCAAACCACACCATCTTTTGGGTGAGGAAATGGACTGTACTTTAAATGTAAGGTAAATCATGTAAGTTAAAAATTTCTACAAAATTAAAATACACAAGGCCCAATTCTCTTGTTATACTAGCTAGCAAGTCATTAATTCTGAGAAGACAAAATCCTCTCTTTTGCAATTAAAATAAAGGTCTACGGAAGACTTTGACATTTCTGTAATACAATAAGGATAACAGGGCATTATCAAATTAGTTTAATTCGATCAGGGTTGCCACATAATTTCAGCAATTCACATTTGATTCTGGTTTATGCTGTCAGACTCTTAGCCTTTTAGGACTATTCTGGAATGTTATAAAACAAAAAAGATCCAAAAAAAAATTTTGCCAAAATTTCAAGGAGTCATGACATTATCTGTATGGCTTCTCTGGTGAAACTGAAATGCACTTGGCACTTCATGAAAATCTGAATTGACTGAGATGCAAAAATCAGTTTCCCAAAAAATAATGATATGCAGCTCCAAGATGAAGAAAGAGGAAATCTTTCATGAATTTTGGGAAATTATTTTAGATGAAAACCACTGAGGAAAACTGAACATATATTCTGTATTTTGAAATAAAACTGTCAACTGGCATAAATTTCATAAAATAATACTCAAATTACAAAAGAGAAGCTTCTGTTTTAAAGGGTATGAAGCCACCAGGGTCCACCCAGTGCTTGTCTAGAGGCCCAGGTATTGTGGTAGGGTCTTCCTACGTGCTCCCCAAGGAAAGCTGCTTGAGGTCCACAGGGCAAACATTGCCTTCCTATCACACAGAGGGTGTGTGAGATATGTGGAATTGGAAGATGGTCTTTCAAAAAACACTGCACGTGACAACTTGCTAGTTGCACCCTCTTTTGCCAGCCTGATGTTTAAACTCACGTCTCTGCAAAGAGAATTCCTCCCATTTCCATGGAGATATGTTAATGCAGCCAGGCCATCAGTTACATCTTTCCCCCACAACTGTCAAAGTCGGCTCACACTCCAAGTGTTTAACATCTTGCTGGCGAAGATAAATTGACCTGTTATTGCTTCATTAAAGCCAGAGTGACAAATGGGGTATGAAGCAATCCAGAAGGTATAGTCCATCATCGTGCAGTCTTCCTGCATATGTCCTTCCTCCTCCCACCTTTTCCCTCTTCATCAGAAACAGAGCACTGCTTTTGAAGCCTTTTTAATATGGAGGGTTTTGAAAGAATTACCAAACATCCAGAAAATCTACCA
>JAVCKT010007386.1:9992-28092 GCA_032273925.1 Rhynchotus rufescens
GAGGGGGAGTCAAGCATGGGGCTGAGCTTTAAGAGAATTAGGAGATTTGTGTGTGTCATCTTGAGAGGAAGTGGTTGGGTTTTGTAGCATACTTGTCTGTCTCATGGGCTGACACCCCTTTCTGAGACTCTGCATCTTTCCAAAAGAGAAAACAGGTAACGCAGAGAGAACATGCAAATAGCCCCTTACTGAGACTTGGCTCTTCAGCGAAGCCAGTGCTCTAACATTCTAGCTAGCTTCTTTCCATAGCAGTCTCTCCTGATTATTAGGGGAAAACTGGTGGTATCTGTGCTGTGGTCCTATTGCACAGATGTCTGGACGGATGAATAGAGATTGGTTTTGCACTTTTTGATGAATCAATCTCATTCCAGCAGATTAAGACAGGACACTGTAGATGTCATGTGACACTTGCACTTGGAAAGGACTGGTATGAAGTGCCTTGGCGCCCTGCAGGGATTGCTCTTTTGCTTTAATACTTTGCCGTAATACTTTGATAGAGCCTGCTAAAGCAACTACTACTTCTTCACTGCAGTCTTCTATCTGCTATAACTTCCATCCATCCATCCATTAAAATCCAGACCTGTGGTGTTTTGTTACAAACCCAACCTCTCTAAGTCTTTGTGCTCTTCAACATGACTGGATAAGTCCAGACTATAGTGGTCTTCCTTAGTGCTCTTAAACGGTGTGAATCTCTTTCTTGGGCAGGATTTGTTTGAGTCACCCCATGGAGAGACTGAATGAGTTACGGTGGTTTTGATAAGTGTCTTACATGGCTCTGAACAAGTAATTTTGAAAAGGAGATACTGCTTTGGGTTTTGTCCAGCAGGAATAAATGCACTGCGGGAGTGAGAACTTTGTGAGGATAGATGGGTGGTTATGCACTGAACACAGAGAATGCCTCCAGATGCTATCCTTGAACCTTGAGAACTCGCATGCTGTAGTTTTAAAAGCTTATCCTGGAAAAATCCTAGTGCCTTCTTCCTCTGGGTAACTAAGGAAGGCCAAAAAAGAAGCCACCAGACTTGCAAGATGATGTGTGAAGAAGCCGACGTGCTTGCTACTCCCACCTCTGCTCGTGGGAGCTCTTAAAACTGTTCTGAGCCATTCAGGGGGTCATGCTAGAAGACATTATTAAATCCCCAAAGGGTGTTTCTTGAGGTAAGATGAGTTGAAAATCATTTTCAATAGTATGTATTATTTTGGTGCTTCTGCAAAAAGCAGAAGTGCTTTAGAAATATTTTTTGTTTGTTTGTTTGTTCTTTGCTGTTTTTCCCCAGTCTGTATTTTTAGAATCTTTAATAGGTTCTTATGCTGGGTAAATCCTGTGTGTTCTGAGCTCTTCCATATGTGTGAGAGAATGCAATAAACATTGCTGCTGCATAGTGTAACAGTAAATAAAGATAGCAATAAAACCTGATACATTTGTATCACACTATGTAGGGAAGATCAATTGATCACATAAATGGTGACTCACTTCGGAAATGCAGCCACTCTGGAAAGGAACACTGCGGGTGTTGTTACACTGCAGAAGACTATGAGACAGGAAAGGTAAAAATATTAGGTATAACTGACTCCATACATACATTTATACAGCTGAATTAAATGTATGCACTAGATTTTCTTGCTTATAAAAATCAGGAGCATCTCTGATAAAAAAAAAAATAATAATCAGTGAGCCATTACTCCTCTTCTCCTAATCAATAGGGTAGCTTATTCAAAAGCACTTACCATATCTGCTTTGTGTTAAGAAAGACTGTTATCACCTCTCTGTGATTTTATAGTGCTGGGTATTTTCTATAATGCTGCTTCCATTTCAGGCGTTGAGCTATGGATCAGGGTCACTGATATGGCCGGAGAGAAACAAGCATAACTGCTATGTTTGTGAAACCAGAAACTTTGAAAGCTGCTGTGCTCCAGGCTTGTGGTTATAATTGGAGTCTTCCTAATACAATACTGGTGTACAGGTTCGGGTGGATAGCAGATTCTTGTCTATCCACCTGCCTCTAGGGTAGCTCTCCTGCTTTCTTCAGAGCACCCCAATTGCATCTCTCTCAGTCTCAAAGTTGTATATCGTCTCTGCTGTCAGAGGACCTCTCCTTCTTCCTGTAATACGGCCATATTAATGTCCAAGCTGATTAAAAAATAAAAAATAAATAAAATAAAAAAAGACTACGTGTGTGGTGAAACAGTGTTTCACCTCACAGCTTATCTAGGAACTCCTGGGATATCCCACTCTTTTTATCCCTTCTAGAATCGCCCCCTCCATGTGGCTTTCCTACTTGATCTTTCTCAGACCAGGGTGGAGGGACCTAAAGAGTACTTTAACATACAGTATATGTTGCCAGCCTTGCTTAATTGTATTTGCACACTCAAAAGGCAGCGCTGGGCTACTTGGATTTTACTAGGACCCATAAGTCTTGCAAGGGTTTGCAAGATGCTTTTGAAGGGAGGAGAGTATCTAAACAGTCCCTTGAGCTGTTTTGTGATTTTTCTTCTACAACAATTTTCGGGGAGATCTCACCTGGTCCTCCAAGCTTAGAGGAAAGTCCGATAGAAGACACTATAGAACTACCTGAGGATGATGTAGCCATCATCCTCGCCCCCAAATCAGCCTGATTGAAATGGCAGCTTGAAACTCAGTCCATGCTGTTCTGTTTCTCAATCTCCCTAGGAAGTGCATCTAGCTAACAGGTTCACTTAACTCCTCCAACCATTTGAAATTTCATTAGCTCAAGATCTTACAATATCAAGAAGTTCTAAAGGTCTGTGGTGGCCAGGCCATCTCACAGCAGACTAATCCCACTTTGCTAATTCCAGCTCAAGAGCTAGTGCTGGTCTTAAATATTGTATTTATATCAGCAAGCCAAGTGCTTTTGCTCACTGACATATTTATTACACAGCCCACAGTTCTACAGTTGAATTCCAAAGTACAATTTCTTTTTTTTAATGTAACCAAATAGCTCAGTGTTATCTGTAGTCATTTCCGTGCTATGATATCCTTACTGCCACACTGGATTTACTGAAGTTATTTGCAAATAATGCTTCATCATATTTTATGATTGAATTTTCCTATGGCTGGTCTCTGAAGTGAACTGCAAATAAGTCACCTCACTTCTAGAGTGTGACTTACCCAACCTGAAACCTAAATCCAAGCAAACAGGATCACCCTGAGCATGACTCTGGTCATATCATTGATTGCTTTCTCTGGTAAAAACAACCCAGCACCACAGATATTGACTAACTAATTAAGGAGGGCAAAGAGATACAAGAAGTGATGAATTGAAAAATGAAAGAATTTCATTAATAACACAGTAAAATATCTATTTATATACACTGAACAGGCATGTATTGATGATGTTAAAAATCTTTCCTTCAAATGCTCATGTTAATTCTTTCACATAGGGTTAAAATTAATTTTCAGTGAACTAGCACTGAAGTTTTTCCTACACAGTGCATGGTCCAGACAAATCATCTTCTTATAATGTGCTTTTTCTCTCAAAGCAGCAGCTGCATACCTTAAGAATCACATGGAACTATACCAAGAATAATAATGACGGTTTGTTTTTTATTACAAACTTAATATTGTTGAAATGCTTAGCTGACAAGTACGTTTCCAATTGCACATGCAGTGAAATCCATTTTCATCAGCTCCTGCTTTGGGAGATCTATGCACTGTAATACCATCTATTAGAATCTATGTGCTGTATCATTGCACATTATGGATAAACTTACAGATTTTCACTTAATGTTTGGGGTGTCGTAAAGTAGGAATAGAAATATAGAAAATGCTATAATCTCTTTAGCTCCTTTATGCACTTCATTTAGAAAAAAATCATAAAATGGATAGTAAAATATTTACTAGTACTTTGCAATTCTCAAATGGCAAAGAATTGAATTGTACAGTGTCACACTTCTGTGAAAAGACAGACTGAGTCCCAAAAAGGCAGCTACTGAAAGAAATGGCCTTTCTGACTAGAATGCCTAGAGGACTAATATGAGCCTCATACCTGTCTCTTCATCACTGGAATTGGGATTTTTGGTATTCATCATAGTTCCAGAGAAGTCAAACAAATGTTTCCTTTGTCAACTCAGGTGAGAAACTTAGCTGAGAAGCGCATGTTTTCATAGCTACAGATGATCCATTTGAAGTGATGTAAGAAGACTTAAACAAAAGAAAGTTTAAGTAAACCTATATGATTTTATATGGTTATAGACCGTGAGCTGACACACAGATGAACACTTATTGCAGCTCAGCTGAGGAATGGTAACCTCTGAAATCTGCTGTTGATGTAATATGTATCACAGGGAATGTGTTTTACTAGTCCTTGAACATGTGTCTCATAAGAGCAACATATTTAAGTGGCATATGTAAGTGTGTGCTTCAAGTGCTAAATCAGACCCCTCTCCCAACATTGTAGCTCCACAAAAGAAGAGTCTGCAATAGATCGTTGAATCAGAATATAAGATGCCACGCTGTAAATGTACTGATCATAGTCAACAGTCTGCAAACTTCTCTTGTAGGCCTTAGAGTTTCCATCTTTCTGATCAGCTTTTTTTTTCTAATTTCACCTCTACCTTCCGTGAACTAGTCTGTCCAGTCTAAGCTGTTTGCATTTCAGCTGGTTGCAAAGCAACTCCTGTCTTGACTGTACGATCTGTAATAGTGATGTAAGAGCAATCCTCTTTCCAGAGCAAGTCCTAATTTGAACATATCAGTTACCTCATGCAATCTGTGTGGGTTTTATGGATTGTTTTATCCATTTGATGACGCTTGAGTGTGACTCAATACAGACTTAAGAATATCCCATTGGTCTATTGCTTTTATGAATTGCTTCCTATTTCTCTAGGGAGGAATTTTTTCTGTTGCTATTTCAGAGGGCCTAAACATTCTGTGCAGGTCATACTGTCATTTGTCATGCATATTTTATTTTTAATATTTTCATTTTGCCACTAGGTAATATATTCTATGGGAAATGAAAATATACACATCCTGACATTTCATACCTGGGATAATAGTCCAGGATTCTCATTCTGGAAGTCAGTTCCATATTCATAAAGGCGTAGACAGCCACAAACAGAAATGAAGTTGAAATGCAAATATACAACTAGGAAGTGCAGAGGACAAAACAGGAAAAAGCTTTATTAATTTCATCTGAGACTTTTATCAAAAAAGTTTTTTTTGGTCAGCGAGGAAGCACAGACTATTTAAATATTGCATCTCATTCTGACTGTGTGTTAGACTAATTGCTGAACTAAATTTTGAATAACTCTCACCAGTTTTGCCACTGTGAGCACTTGGTCTTCCTCAATGAGTGTGTCCTTGTAAGAAAAGAGTAGCAGTGTCTCTATCTGCCAGCACAGGGTTCTGTTCACCAGGGGCTTTCTCTGTTGCACTGCCCAGTGTTGCCATTCATATTTCCTATACTTGGCTCCTGGATCCCAGGGATCCAGCTGAGTCTAGATCCCCTCTGAGTGGATGGCCAGTCCCCAGTGAGAGAGATGGCACCATGCCATGATGTGGCCTCACATAATAGTTCAATTCCCACTTACTAGGAAGTCAGCTCTGCAGGCCAAATGTGCTTAAAAGGGATGGAGAGTCCTAAATCCTCTGCTTTTGTGGGCCATTAGATGTCTAAATTGGATTGGGATGTGTGGTTCAAAAGACCCACCTGGACCTGTACAACTAAATAATTCTCTACTTACAAATAATGTAACTGTGTTGTAGCAGGAAACTGTAGAGCAATCACAGTAGAGCTATTGAAATAACTCACAGGAGGTTATTGCTCTTTTATGAATTAGAAGCTGTAGGGAAAGAAACAGGATGAAGAGATTTCATAGCCATTTTGGATAATTGGTGGAAAGTCTGTTGAAAATGTTTCTGTTTGCTGCATCATGCCAAATAAATACATATATCCCTCAGTGCAAGCAGAGGTATCTCAATAATGAGGTTCTTGAGCTAACTATCCCCCTTCCACATGCTGAAGATTTCTAAATAGAGTACAAGAATCAAAGAGAGGAACCTGAAGTAAGAGTGTGCCTGGAAATTTGTCTTAATTTACCTTGGCTTCTGCAGGCTTTCCAATTTGCTTTATGTTTGCCATAGTAGGGACATACTTTAAATCAAGTGACATAAAAGGAAGGTTTTCCATTCTGATTTTGTTGGATCTTCATTTTTACCCATATTTTGCTACAAGCTGAATATTTCCAGACCTAGACATCTTGGGCAGATGATTTACTTCAAAAGGATGTTGAAGTGATGCTGGCTGAATCTGCATTGACACACATGAAAAGTGCTCACATAATCCGGCCTCTTGGTCCAGCTCTGCCTGGTCCATTCTGATTTGAGAGGTGGCAATGGAGAACAATGAGTGCTCATCTCATCTTGCACCAAACGGTTGCAATTAGAAAATCTAAGTTGAGACCTTCCAGATATAATTTACTGTTGATTATCTGCACGATGCCTTCAGTTTCTGTGTGTGTCAACACATGCATGTGTGCACTGAAACACTGCAGCATCTCTGGACAAAAGGGATGCAGAATTCTGCCTAGGTTTCCTTTGCACAAACGATTAAGTTCTGGCCACTGAAAAAGTAAATCTTTTTTGAAAATGTGATCAGTGATGTTTTGCTTTGTATTCCCTTGGAAATAGTGTGTTTATTTTTAAATGACTTTCCTAATATCAGCCTGTTAAGACATGCAAAGCTTACAAAATGTTATAGTAGGTGGAAGATTGCTTGAATTCCTGTTAAGAAGAAAAGCCAAATCTCATATTTATCATTTATCTGCCTCTCTCAGCTGTCAATCTAATTTTCCTGCCTCCACTGATCATATTTCTGCTGTCTGTTCCTTAACAGATTTTGTTTTGATTGCTTCTGTTCAGATTCTGTCTATCATCCCGGTGTCTAAGCCAACCATATGCTAGCTTGACCCGCTACCAAAAAAACTTTAGTGTGAGTTCACTTGAGAAGTTACTCTTGTTATTATTTGAAGATTTATTAATTTGTCAATGGCATCTGGTTCTTTGCCACCTGCCCCGGAATCTGGTCTTGTTTTTTCAGTGCTGGGAGGAAAAAAAAATTACAAAATAAAAACCTGTCTTTGACTATTTTCAGAAATAGCAACTCTTCCAGCATTTCTTCCTAGCATAAGGTGTATAACAACAAAACAGCATCTTTGCGCTTGTAAAATACTTTCTATTGGAGATACACAATGGAGAATGAGCACTACTTCTATTTTATGGCTTCATAAATGGAGGCACAGATGGACAGTCTGATTCAGATGACATTAGTCAAAAAGTTGGTGGTGAAGTGAAGACTGTCTCCAGGCTTATGAGAAGTGCTGGAAGAGGAATTCAACTTCGTTCTTAATCTTAGGTCAGCAGAAGTCAGAGAGAAAGCACAGCCAGTCTTCAGGCATTGCTTTCTCTGTCCTTTCCACTACTGGGACTGCTCTCTATCTCCTTCCCCTCTCCTACAACAGCTGGGGAGCAGATCCTGAGAAAGGTCTGGAGATCCCACCATGGGCTATTTTGCCAATACCTTTTGCATTGGCCTTGAGCAAAGTGATGAAAGGAACCACTGCATCCCAAGTTTCCACCTTATGGCATAGCGACAAGACCTCTACACTCTCTCTGAATAGATAAGATACGCAGAACAAGTCTGCAGACGAAGGATACAGGTTCCTTTCTGTGACTTTGGCAATGCCCTAAGCTTTACTTTATTAGTCATCCACTGTTCTAGGAATAAATTCCTCAAAGCTTTTCTCTGAGACTTGTCTTTGTGCATGAAAATGAGACCTCTGTAGTTCATGCCCAAATGAATGCAGTTCATGCTGCATTCTTTGTAATGAATTGTCCAACTTTTCTTCTTTCATTCCCTTGTGAAACTATGCTAAATATGGTGTTACTGAGCTTAGCCCTTCAAGGCAGAGTGATATCTATGAGTTGTGAACACTGGGAGAGACCCATGGGAATTTGCTGAAGATACCCCAGGGGAGGCAGAAGGAGAATGCAGTGCTAGGAGCAGGTGGTTATTGTTTGAGGAATGCAGACATTTCATCTGAAAATTTATTCTCACTGTGGTGTTGACTGCCAGTGAACTAACACACACCAGAGATAAGTCAGGACGTATATCTCTCTCTTTATCACAGTTCAATATTCATTCCCATATTTTGACTTGACTTTATAATTCTCACCTTTTCCCTCCAACTAGCCGAATGATAAGCAGTGCATTTGCTAAACACTTGCGTTGTTTGTGTTATCTCTCTACTTGCTCAGAACTGTAAGAGGATGTTTATCTACTGAGGAAAAAACCTGCCTCTCATTTACTCTGCAAACCACTCTGCTGCCTTCACAGCAACTGTAGCTGCAATTATCATTGTTGGCATCCTGAGATAGTGATTTTTCTATTTACACTTCATGCCTGGCCCTTGTGAAGTTTAATAAATAAGTCAGCAGTTACATTATCATTTGATAGACTCATCACCCAGTAGTAGCTGCTGAAATATGCAATAAATAAAGGTCCTAGAGGGAAAGAGAGGGGTTAGGAAAAATAAACAGTATTATGTGCTTTTTCAATGAGAGTTGCTTTTTTTTTTTCTTTTAACCTGTATAAAGAAACTTAATTATAGATTTTATTTTGTTTTGTGCAGTCTTTGCTCTCTTTTATTCTTATGTGAGAAGTCACCTTCAGGAATTCCTTAGTTGAAGCCAAATTTCACTCAAGAGGAAAGACAGAACGGGAAAGCAGCCCTGAGCTGAGCAGGGTGGTCTGGCAGTGTTCTCTGCTGGCTGTGGTTAAGGAGACTTCATGGTCAGTTGGTAGAGACACATTAATTCAAAGCATGCCTGCAGCAGCCTCCATGAGTTGGGAGGTTGTCCTGCTCCTTTGATGGACTTTAGAAGCAGCCTCTCCACCGAGCTGGAGACAGCCAAGAAGAGACGAAGAAGATTCACCCTTGGCAGCAAACACGAGCAGATCCTCTGGAGGCAGCTCCGTCTCAGTAGGGGAGCAGTCCGTTTTACTCTGAAAATGATGGCAGTCCTCCCCCCGCCCATTTCAGCACAAAGCCAACAGCTGAATTTTACCAGTTAAGCCAAGGATTTGCCTTAGTGGGCTTGCCCTTTGAGTCAGGCAGCAAACACT
The DNA here is from genome assembly GCA_032273925.1 of Rhynchotus rufescens. Taxonomy (NCBI): domain Eukaryota; kingdom Metazoa; phylum Chordata; class Aves; order Tinamiformes; family Tinamidae; genus Rhynchotus; species Rhynchotus rufescens. The sequence continues at coordinate 19,136 of JAVCKT010007386.1, forward strand.
GTCATGACTAGCAGTGTCTGCTTGGTGATAAGTGCTGAACACAAACTTAAAGAGCCTGTTCACCACTAGACAAATGCCAATCTCCCCGTGTTATTGGCAAATGCAAGTACCTGCACACTTCCATGTTCATCCTCGTACTCCTCTCATACGTTTTTCAGGCAGGCAAGTGACAAAGTCACAGGAAGCACTTTGGCTCATTGGCATGTGTTATTGGCATCTCTATGGACTGAATGCAGAAAACACTAGTTCTAGTAGCTACAGAATCTCAACAAAAATGCAAGTAAACCACAGGAATGATGAAAAAAATACAGCACATCTGTCGTCGTGCACTCTCTTTTACTGGTGGGAAGCTGCAGTGGCTACTGGCAGTACCACATGTGCACTTGGTGAAGCAGAAAACAGTGCAGAGGCAGAGCAGTGATTAACGGCACTAACAGGCATCTAATATAATCATGCAGTTTCATTTTGAATAGTCTCCTTTTCAGATCTCCTTGAACTTTAGCTTCCTGGAGCTTCCTGCATTGTTTAAGAGGCTCTTGGCAGAGTTTTCAGTTGAGGAGAAAAAATGTGTCTTTCCCCTCTGTCCCCCAGCCCAAGTACAGGGATAAAAATGTAGGTGTTATATTTGGATTTGGATCTAATGTGACTTTTGTTCCTTTCTTTGAGCTTGTGTGGTGTTTCATATTCACAACATTAAGCCTACTGGTTTCTTTTCCTGCTTGTTTCAAGGATGTGAAGGTAAAAGCTGAGCCAGCAGCATTTTGCTCATTCTGTCTTCAGATATAGGCAAACAGGCACTGTCAGAAACAGGGATGTTTGGCTCTGAATGCAGGCTCCCTTCTGCTGGAGATGAGGAGCAAGCCCTTGAGGACCAGGGCCACAGCTCTCTTGCATGCAGGGACCACGTGGTGACAAACGGCTGCCCAAGCAGTTACACTTTCCTGGGTAAGTGACTAGACCTCATGGTTTGGACCACATCTAAGCCATGAAGATTAAATTTGACAACAGAACTGTTAAAATTTCTCTGCACAAGATTAAAAGTATCACCTGTAAGGGGTAAGCCCAAAATGAGTGCGAGAAGCTGAATATTCATTAGTTCAAAAAAACCCAAAAGAAAAGCCCTGATGGCCTTAGTAAAACAAGGGAAAAATAACATTCTTTCTTCAACAGCACGCTCAGTGATGGCCCCAAAGCCACCCCTGCAGTAAAGGGGTACTGACAAGTAAAGTAGCTGTTGTCTAGACTAGCCCGGGCCCTCTAGTCTGTTGTGATTCTCAAGCACATTTAGGTACCTGCTCTCTATTTAGGCTTCTAATTCCTGATCAATCATCTTGTCTGCCTTCCTTGCTGGCCAGACCTGCCTGCGTCACTGCTTCGCCACAGTGCTTCAGTGGATGCCAATGGCTGTAAAATGGTCTATAAATAAATGTATATAAGTATATATAAACATATAGTAATAAATACAAAAAAAATCCTGTCAGCCTGTGCTTTCACACATTTGTTTCCAAACTGTGTGAATTACCTCAGTTTTCCTTTTTTTTTTTTTTTTTCCTGATGAAATGGAGAAAAAATGGAAGGGCTCAGAGCCAAAGACAGTTGCATGCACATTTTTAATAACTTCCTCGTTTCCTCTAGTGGATATGAGAGTCATTATGGGAAAGTGAACTCGAGCAGAGACTGCAGAAAAGTGGAAAGATTTTTTTTAATATTTGAATGAGATATCTTGTTCCTTTGCAGCCTGTACAATTGTTCATCATAATGGAAACAAAAATAAAAAAGACTTTCTGGCTGGGCCACATCTTTCCGCAGGTGTTGCAGTGTTTTGCACAAGTTGTGTGGGCCAAGTGAAAGGCTGAACGAGACTGAGCTGTGAAGTTTAGATAGCAGAATTACATCTAAATAATAAGAAAAGAAAACCCAACAAAAATCAGCTAAACCAACTATTGCATTTGTTCTCCTAAAACAATTTGCTTTGTAAATATAACAAAAGCTCACAGGACAGGACAAGGGGCAATGAATATAAGTTGAACCACAGAAAGTTCCATCTCCATGTGAGGAAGAACTTCTTTACTGTGAAGGTGACAGAGCCCTGGAACAGGCTGCCCAGGGAGGTTGTGGAATCTCCTTCTCTTCCAAACCTGCCTGGATGGTGCCCTGTGCCATGTGCTGTAGGTGCCCCTGCTGGAGCAGGGGGGTTGGACTAGATGATGTCTAGAGGTCCCTTCCAACCTCAATCATTCTGTGATTCTGTGATTCTGTGAAGAGGGTGGTTAAAAGCTCGGAGGATGTGGGGAATGCTCATCTCATGTATTAGGCACCTAGACATCAATTCCACTTCCAGCTCTTCTAGCTTTCAGCTGCATCACCAGCTGTGCTATGGCTTGTCACAGAATGGATAATGTACACAGGTAGCCAGTGTATATGGGTGTGTGCCATTCCAGAGTAAAGATGAATGCTCCCCATAGTAATATACATATATATACATATGTATACATGTAAGCACTAAAATCCATGTAAAATTTATTATTTTCAGACTCAGGCCTTTTTTCCTATAATGGAAAAGCTGGACAGAGCAAATAATGCCTGAAATGAACATAATAAATTAAAAGAAGCTTTTTATTATTATTCCTATGAAATCAGACTACAATATCTTGTGAGCAGTAACTCACTACTACAGATTTCTCTGTAGCAGAAAGCATGTTGTGTATTTTGCCAAAAGGAGCTGAGCTATTAGGAAGAAACTGTCTATTCCTGAACAGTGAGTGTAGTGAATATTATCCAAGTCAGAAGAGTCTTCAGGAGTCTGTTTTTTTTTTTTCTTACATGAGTTTTGGATCAGGTCCATTATGAAACACTGTCTACTGACACTTTCTTGTTCCACAGGGAGATTGGTTTACTGATTAAGCAGTCACTTTGTGCCTCTAAAGTCAAACTTATACATTATGGATGGTCTGATTGAAAGTTTTAACATGAAATCCTAGTCTCTTTTAAGTCAATAGTAAAACTCCCATTAAACTCAATAGGGTTAAAATTTCCATCTAGATTCTTCAGGGAATTTTGGATCAGATTTGAATGTTAAATTCTAGTCTGTCCCCAAAACAGGCTGAAAAAAAAAAAAAGAGAACACACACGTGCCAGGAAATTCAAAGCTAACATAACTTTGATGCTTAACTCACCTTGGGAGCCTTTATTTTTAGAAACATCCAGGATAAGAAAAGATGGTGCCTATTGAGCTTTAACAGATTTTGTTATTTTGCATTGCAAAGTTACTTGGATCTTAGGATTTATATTATCTGTGAACATCAGCTCCAGGTTTGCAAATCTAAACTGTAGCGTGTGAAAAGCTTCTGAAATATCATCTGTCTTTATGGTGCTGAAACATGCAAGTGTCTTTCGGAGATGTCAAAACCAACTCAAACAATACACCAAATCCTAATCAACAGAAGTCATTATAGTTATTTTTTTATTGCTCCCTACATCAGCTTGTTTTCATAACAGAGACATTTTACTTTATGCAGGAACAGATGTATTTGTGTCTATTTGCACTGAAATATCCAAACATTACAGTAAAGCAGCAATTTACAGTTGGCTGGCTGTGTCGCGTCTTTAGTATACAATTAGTGAACAATGAAAAACTCATTATCTTCTTATTTCATTGCAGCCAGGGAAACAAACAATTAAATTTGGTGCTTTAAAAAAAAAAAGAAAAAAAAAGGCAAACAAAAAAAGAAAAATCTTGACTTCCCAGAAGGAACAGATGATAAATTCTTCCATCAGCAACACTTGAGTGAAATTCATCAAAAGATGCTTTTAAACGGAGTTGGTCTTCAGTGGTTACTCTTCAGTTTCCCTGACCCTTCTCTTTTTATATAAATTAATTTTATTACTTAGGGACAAATGCATAGTGATTGATATCTTGATAATGTCTTCTGCAAAAAGTGAGGCACGATATTTTGACTCTGTTGTCTCCTTCTTCCTTAAATGCTCCTTACTCTAATAGTATAAGTAGTAAATAATTGGATATAAAGTTCTTGGTGTCATTTCTATTTAACATATACCTGAACTACCTGTAATAAGAGTAAGTCGTATCTCAATGTGAGCTGAGGACTACAAAGCACTAAGAAATCCTTGGGTGAAATATATGCAGAAAGGTAAAAGATGCTAATTCTCAAATCCACATTATTCTTTAGCTTATAATAAGCATATATTTGACTGTCTAGCTGGAAACAGGTGAGAATTCATCTCACCAATTCAGCTCCCTGAGAGACTGGCATCTAATCTGAAGTCCTTTTCCTGTGTGGAGAGAGGCAGAATTGAGGTGATTCCTTCTGTGAGGATATGTGGAAAAATCTTTCCCCGGAGGGGCCAGTTGATACTGAGAGAACAGAGACAACTTGTTTGCTGCCATAAGTTTAAACTTGATATCTAACTTTCTGATGGCTCCATCCTGCCTTCGTGCTGAAAGAGCAAATACAAGTTTGGGGTGATACACCTTAACTCCTCCAGTCCAGGAAAAAATAGGTAGTAGTAAAGACTAATTTATGATAACTAAACACATATAATGGGCTATGAATGATACCAGGGCTTAGGTTAACTCATGAGGTTCGTTCCTTATCTTTTGATTCCATGCTCTTTTTTTTCTGAATGGCAGGAACCTAGAAGCAGTTGATTTGAAGAAAGATGCAAAGATCAAAGTAAAAGCTATGGAAAATGACACTGATTAAAGCTGTTTGACATCCATGTCCCATGGGACGTGTTGATATTTTGACATCTGTTTTCTTCTCAAAAGAAAACGACAAAGGTTTAAATATCAGCAAACGGTGTGATAATATTCCTTCACAAATGCTGAAATAAAAAGCAAACAAAAAGCAAATATTTCATTTTGAAATAGTTACACTTTCAACAATCTAAAACAATATTTGAACAGTTTCATTTTAGCATCAAGATTTCACACTTAAATATATATATTATATATACAAATGTATATACATATATATGATCTTGGTGTTTACCTATGGAGAAAAAAAATACTGATTTCAACAATTCCTCTTTTTTCTTAGGAAACTTCTTTGGTCATTACATTTTGGTCAATGGGCAGAGTAGACCCTTTCCTAGAGAAAATGTAGGTGCTCACGTCAGACAGCATGATGGGGAGCTGCTAAAACAGAAATCCATCAGGATACAATTTAGGATTTAGATGTGCAAATCTGCTTTGCAATGCTTACGAATAGTTGTGTATCACTGTCTTTCATTTCACTGGCCTCGAGTAGGGCAGGGAATAATCTAATCATGAAAACATACTAAGAGAAATTATATTAATATTCAGGAATGCAAATACTGCTTTAATCTTTCTGCTTTATCCTGGGACTTCCATGGTACTTCACACCAAAATAAATATGGTTTATTATTTCACAGTAGAGATACATCTACAGTTTCAACTATATATATCTGTTACATGCACTATAAAAAAATGCTTTAAAAATTGGAATATATGACACCAGTCAATTCAAGAAAACAAATAAACAACAAAAAATAGTGTGTATAAATAGACATCGTGGTTAAGCCGATGATGACGATAAAGCCATATCTTTCAAGTTTTATTCAAAATGAAGAAGCTCTATAGGTCTCTATTACTGGTGTTATCTGAAAGACTAAAGACTAAGACTAAATCTGAAAGACTAAAATACACACATACATATTTAATAAAGTGATGATAGCTTTTCTGAATCAGAGGCACAAGGTCTGTACCTTGTTTTAGCAGGGGCTCAGCAGCTCCCCCAAAGAGCTAGTCCCTGCTGTGCAGCTCCCATTAGGAGCCTTGCACCGTGAGCTCAGTTGCGCTTCAGTTGCTGCCAACTTGCAGCCCTACACGTGAGGGTCCTTCTGCTCCATGAAGTCAGAGGGTGCAAAACTCTGTCCAGTGAAGGCAGGATAGGATTGTGCTTGCTTTCTAAATGTCACAGTTAAGCGTATTTAAACATCCAAAGATCAGGTTTAAAGAACAAAGCTGATTATGAGTCCAGCTTAAATAGCAACCAAGCAGGAGACTTAGAAACTTGCCTTTACTTGCCACTCAAAACTGACTTACTAGTTTTCTCATGAGCTTCAACATCTTTAGCACAGGTACACAGCATAGATTATCAAATAATTCCATTATGTGAAAAAACAGAAAATTAAATTAGGGAGTCACTGGTTCACTGCCTAGCACACTGGGAGTGTGAATTAGACAAGCCAGGAAGAGTAAAAATTTGAAAACAAAAACAAAAACAACCCAGGATAGTAATAGAAGTGAAGAATCCACTTTCATAATAAATATTTCCTAGGCTCTGAAATCTCTGCACTGCTCTGATATATTAATTGCTTGAGGTTGAAGAACCCAGAAGATACATTTTAAGCTTCGTGGCTTTTGTCTGCCTTGTTTATTTGGGGTCTGTGTATTTTAGCGTGGACAGTATTTCAGGGGCTCTGCTCAATACCTGGGATACCAAAGGTCACTCTGGCTCAGGCTGCTGGCTGCCCCTGTAAAAGTCACATTAAAAATACAGCAAGAAATCAATTCTGTGACTTCACATTCATTCTTAATGCATATTTTTGTTTCAGTGCATATTTTCGTCTCTAGCTGTAGATCAAACTAGAAGGTTTCTTGGTCAAAAGAATGTCCTCTGAAATCCAAGTATAATCCAGCCAAAGCCCATGAATGGCAATAGAAAATTAAAAAAAAAAAAAAAATGGGGGGGGGGGATTCAATCTCAATACCTCCATATATCTCGATACACACAGCTACATTATTTTGAAATTTCTTTAAGCTGCAAGGGAAAAATACTATGTATCAAAAAAGGTAATTTGAAACAAATGGACAATAAAAGTTTAGTATCATGAATGAGTCCTACAGAGTGATATACACACTTATTATATTAATACAATTGGATTCCAATTCATATGTTAGAAAAAAAAGGAAAGGCGTAATATTATTGCAATTTCCTGCCCTTGAAGCAAACATTAACCTGAGAAGAGTTGTGACAGTGTAAAGAAAGCACCATAAAGTAACAGTGTGTGTGCTTTTCAGCTACTTTCTTTTCAGAAAAAGAAAAAGAGAGCTTCTGTGTGAAGCAGGATTGGACTCAGAGGAAAGAGGCATCAGCATTAGAGCAAGAGCACGCAGCTCTTGCTGGAGGACTAAGACAGATTAGGAATAGAGTCATTTTATTGTTGTTGGACATAGCTGAATAGCTGCCCAAATTATGCCTTGACTCTTAAGTGATGTGGTGACTCAAACTAGTCATTACCACCTCCCCCCAAAAAAGCAGACAGAAGCACCGCATTGGTCTGGCTCATGGAATTAAGCTTTGCCAGGGATTGCTCCCTAGGAAAATTTAGATGTTTTACAAATATTTGGACATAGTCAAAAGAGTATTGCAAAAATAAGTGGATGTTGCCTTGATTTATCATTCTGATCCTGCAAAAATTAAGAATAATGAAGCATAAATAGAATTTACTTGATTAATTCCCAGCAGTGATTTGTGTAAGAGCTGAACAAAAGCACAGTAAATTTTTCCGACAGGATCAGGCCTCTGTGCTGCAGGGCCTGACTGTGCTGTCTTACGAAGAGCCAGGACACACTGAGCTAACTACCCCACTGGGTAACTACTGGAAACTTAGAAAAATAGAGACATCCAGCTACCTCTTCCTGCCGTGGCAAATCCTTTGGTCTGAGCAGGTGCTAGAACTGGTCGAGGCAGACTCAATATCCTACCTGCAGCCAAGCTCGTGCTAATCAGGGATCAGGTTCTTCCCACCCATCTACCCTGAACTTGTGTCTGCTGCATAATCTGTGCCCTCCTAATGAAGCAGAACGAAGTGCTGAGCACATCAGGACCACTGGGGCTTCGGGCTTGCCCAGCCCTGAAGGATCCTTAGACTGTCCCAGAATAACCAAACCTCTGTTGCACCATGAGGCTGCTCAGTCTTGCTGTGTGTAGATTTGGTGTGAGAGCAAAGAGGCAAAAGACTGTGGAAATAATGGGATGCAAGTAGGGTATCTCGGTTAACATTAGGTATTGGAACATTCTAGCTGTAAAAAATAATCTCTTTTAATCCTGAATGTACAAAGATAGCATCTTTAAAATGTCATGTGTAGGCACACCATGGATATTTGCATATGTAACATATATATCTTCATATCGTTGATTACATTTATATATAAGCACAGAATATCGTTTTAGATTTTTTTTTCTACTAAAATCTTTTTTTTCACTAAAATAAAGAAAGATAAAGGAAGGTGAGATAAATGAACACACTGTAGTAGCAGGCATTTTATTTTTCTTTATAGCAGAGATTTTGGGTTTGTCTGTAGTACTCTAGCTCTTGGGTAAGAGGATATTGCTAATCACCACTGCAATCTGAATTGCGGTCTGTGAGTGCAAGAAAAGCTGGAGAAATAATAGGAAACCCAAGGAAAACAGGGCTATAGGTGTAATTCTGTTACCAATCAAAAGTGCAGCTGAACAAGCCAATATACACAGAAACCCTGCCACTGTCTCAGCTATAAATCCCGTTTCTATGGTACAATCTTTATCTGTGGCAATAGACATTTCCCTTCCTTATGCACGCAGGTTATTGCAGCATATCCTGCCCTGGGTGGCTGATAGAAGGGGATGAATTGGTTTGGGTGAAATGAGAACTGACCTAAATTTTCTCCCCAGGGCTCAAATGAAGGAGTCATGCTTGGAAAAGTTAGGATGTTTTCCCCACTTTTTTGCATTTCCAGGTGCTTTGGAAATAAAAGCGGCAAACTCTGAAAACCTCATAGGGAAACAAGCAAAAATGCCAGATTTGCAAGATGTCACAGTTTTTAAGTTGAATAGATGTTCATAAAGGCAATCAGAAGAGAGCTCTCCTATCTTCCAGGGAGTAGAATCGTTTTGCAGTGGATGAATATGCAAACTTTATTTCTAGCC
>JAVCKT010007387.1:0-15411 GCA_032273925.1 Rhynchotus rufescens
TAATACTTAGTGACAGGATATAGTCAGCAGGAGTTCTATATAAGGGCTTAAATTAGCAGAAATACATCTTAAGCTATTTTTTTAATGCTGCAATAGTATTCATAATCTGACAAGGAGAATCCAAAACTAGGATGGTCACTCAGGAAAAATGAGGCAAGGCAGGTGGTATTTTGTCTTATACTTTATTGTAGGTTTTCTGTTTATATTGAGTTTACAGGAGGATAAACTTAAGTAGTACTAATAATAGCATTGCTAGACTGTATCTTTTGGAAGGAGTTATTAATTTATTGGAAACAAAATGTATTAAAATCTTTTTATTATATACGTATGCATATCAGACAGGTCAGTTATGAATGGCAATGGAGAGCTAGGCTGAAGACACAAAAATGAATTATAGTAGTGTTATAATTATAAAATAGTGAGTGTCCTGTTCACCAAAGAATTATATTAGGGTAGTATCAAAAGATCTTGATATATTGTAGAGTAAGAGCCAAAAATTCAGAAGTGAAATTCAACACAGCAATCTTTGAATTAAAAAAGAATCTCTTTTAAATACCTCCCAAAATTCTAATTATAAGGCAGTAGTCATAAAGATTAGGATATAACCGTCTGTTGACTGACTGCATGAAACAACATCTTATGGACTGTCATTGGGCTATCTCTGAATAGTTTGATGTCTGTAGACTAATCAGGGAATATCATGTTCAGCAGCAAGAACATATTATGGATGATGCATGGTTAGAGTCAATATCGTGAACATGGTCACACACAAATCTGTTATATTCATGTATAGCAATTGGCTGAGAAATGTAATAAACAAATCCTAAACAGATTTTGGCTTGTGTATATCTTGAAGGAAAAACACAAATTTAGGAGGGTAATGAAAGGAGCAAAATGTAAGTGCTCAGAACTTTGTAAACAAACAGTTTATACTATGAATAGATTTGTCACTATCGTACCATACTACTGTTAGTGAGATATACTCTGAACATCCTTTTTCTAGTCCAAGTCATTTGATCCTAATCATTCTAGAAAACAAATTTGAGAAGTATGGAGGAGGCAGATTTTCAGAAAATGAACACTTTCCAAGGTGTCTCCAAAAATTATTCATTTAAATTTAAATTTAACAGCATTATATTTAAAATATCCTCTTGCACAGCGTATATCACTGACATGATCAGACTGTAACATCCTAATTTAACTCAGTCCTTCCATTGGGACACTTTGTGGTGCCATATGCAGAAAATTCAACATCAGGAGTAGAGAGAAGAGATCAGGTAATGAAAGAAATATCTTTAAATAAAAAGTAGAGCTGTTATTATGTAGTGTTTAACCTAAAGCAGAAGGCTATCACTAAGCTACCTTCTCCTGGAAGACTTTTATTGTTCTGGGCTTTTCTTAACTGGTAGGGTCATTTGCTAAAGAAAATACGATTCTGTCTAGTCCCTTTAATACTTATCTACCATCAAGATACAAAACAAAAACAAAATCGAGACTGCTTCTTTGGCACATGAAACAGGTGGAACATTTCTTCTTTGTCTTTGTCTGACATGAAAGATTGTAGCATCTCTGAACTTTAAGGCATGTGTCCTTTGGAGTAATGCCCCTTCCGCTGGTTCTCCACAAATATTGGCAGGTGGTCAACTCTTTCCTTGGCCTTGCCAATGACAATATTCTGTGCTTCAGTGTTTCCTTTGTGCATCTGTGTCTGACATGATTTTCCTTGCATACAGAGAGAAGTATACAATATTCTGGTATATTCTGGTTTGAACATTGTAAGTAAAACAAGTTGCCTGCAGACTCTACACAAATGAATATGCATTAGTGAAATGTGACAGATGTGTTTAAATATAGGATTTTCTCTGAAATGGGCTGATATAAGACGGGCTTTACATTATTCTGTTAGCTGAACTTCTGGTTCTGGAGAAGGACGGGAGGAAGAAGGATGAGATGCTCAAATTTTGTTTAGACATATCAAAACCACATGTGCATCAATAATCACAAGGCAAATCACTTCAAATGTTGACGCTGCCCAGTTTGTCCTACTTCATCTGTCTGTGTCCTGTCTCCTTTCTTCACCTAGTTACCAAGAGTGAGTTTCTTCCCAAACAAGGCAATGTATATGCATATTGAAAGTGACGGGATTTTTTCCAGCTTACTGTATTGTCTCATGAAGAAGTTGCTTACGAATAGTGACATAATTTCTCTGAAAGGAAAAAAAAATTGTCTTTAGTCCTTTAAAAGGCAGACACCTACAATGGAATATTTTTAGCATGAGTAATCCACTGTTAATAGAGATAAGACTTGCAAAAATGGTGAATTTTGATCCCTCTGCTATTTTCTTTGTCACCCTGAAGAATTCTAATATTCATCCTTCTTGGCTCTCATGTTAGGTAACTTTTGAAATAGGAAGTCTAGGATATTTTCAAAGATTATCTCATGTTTTGAGAACTCACTTAAGGAAAAAAAGTCTTTTGCATAAGAATGGTGCTAAAATATGCTGACAGTCTTTCATTTTCTTTTTTAGAATATGTAACACTGATCTACATGGAAACAGATGAGAAAAGACTCAGTTTATAGCACTCCCAGGAAAATCATTTCATTTTCACCTGCAAAAGGAATAGTGACAGTGAGTAGCTGTGTATGTAATTGTAGATTTGTTTTTCATTACATTTAAAATGTTTATACTTTTGGCTCCAAGATTAGAGAAAGTCTGCACAGGAAATCAAAGCGTTAAATACACAAGTCTAGATTTGACATCAAATGTAGATTGGAAGTTTTCCGATCTCAATTTACCAGAAATTCAAATGATGATATCAAAACAGGACAAGAAGGGGGAAAAAAAAAAGAAAAAAAAAAGTCCAGTATTATCAAATTGCGGCTCTGGACCAAGACTTGCCTGTCCAGCACAATAAAGTTCTTACTGTCTATGGAACTTCAGAGAAATCAGTCGTCTTAGCTTGGCCTTTGAAGTCACCAAGACACCATTGCCTGTGATAAAAGAGTTTATTTATAACTTGCTCAGCTTATGTCTTTTCCCACTGAACCAGCAGGCTTTCGAAGGTTTGAGGATATAATTTCAAGGACTGTTAAACCTCTGTCAAAGTTTTGCTGGCCCCCTAAGGAGCCTGACTATCCAACATTCTGTTTGCTATGACAGGGCTTCATGTGAAAGCATTCAGAAAACTGACAGCTTCAACTGCTACAGTTTTTGTAACAGAAAGTGGCATTTAATCTGAAAAATAACATTAGCAAATCAGCATATAATTGGTTTTTTATTTCCTGTCTTTTCTCCCTTTTCTTTTTGCCCTCCTAAGAGATAAGACAAAGCACAATGCTTTAAGTTTCTGATCTCTTATGGAAAGATGCTATTTATACACAACCCAGCAAGCTTCAAAGGGCAGCAATCAGAGGTTTTAGCATGATGAAAGATGTTAGAGCAAACCTTTAACAGAGATTATAGCACAGAATACAGTACTGTTTTAGGATAATATTGTAATCCTTCTGCCAGTTGTTGTCAACAGTGAATAAAGACTGGCTTAAAATATCTAAAGTGCTAGTTCTCAAACTGCGTAGTTTGTCATGTCACATTGATCACATCTACTGTCAAGTATTTCATTGAAAATTCAGCCCAACATATTGCTAAAACAAGATCACTTACTGTGGCCCCACAAACCACTATGGTTTTGGAGCCATTGATCCTGTGGTCCTCCCAAGATGAGCAAACACCAGCTCCTTTAGTCAGAATTAGAATCTAGACTTCCATACAGTGTTTCAGAGAGAAAGCAAAGAGACAGACACCGTTAATAAAGAATGTCCATCCAATCCAATATCCTGCTTATGACAGAGGCCAACCTAGGAAATGTGGGAAAGAGTTCAAGAGCAGGATGAGTGTGCTTCTTCCCTGATGTGATACTCCAGCCTTCAAATTTTGAAGTCTGGAGTATTCTGGGGTCTGGCTTCAGGGATTTCCTAAGCATAAGGCAGTGTCTTTAACTCAATGACTATTCAGAAAAAAAGATCAGGATGAAACAGGATGACTGCTTGCTCTAGATAAAGCATCATAAGCTTGACAGAATTGAGGCATTAATGTTATTAATATTATCATAGCCCAAAAAACCCACCCCATCAATAAGTGTTGCAGTCAGGTGCATTTGCGTAGTCTTTCACAGTCTTAATACATTATTCTTAACATTAAAATTCTTTTAAATTCTTAACATTTGATGTTCATTATACTTATGTTTACATTAAACAAGTTCTTGTTGGATATGATGGTGCAGGGAAGTTTTCAGTTTGGTCTTCTAATGATATTTTCTACATTTTGGAGGGGTTACACTCCCACAGGGATGAATGGTATTATAAAACTGCTCTCTTTTATGTGTTTTTTTTTCCCTTAAAGCAGAGAAGAGGACACTAAGCTGTAAGTAAAAAGCAATGTACACTTTCCATATGTACACACTAAATACATATATGAAGTGCTTTGTGTTCATTAAGCAAAAGGTACTATAAAAAGGCAAAGTATTATTAAATAAAATTCTCTTCTTGGTGCTTCAAATGATAACACCCATATAAAGAAATATGCTCTGCATCAACGCAATTCGCCAAGGATGTATTAACATTTTCTTACTTTGATGTCAAAGATCTTGAAAAGTGGAAAATAAATACTCTTTCCCTATAGCTGAATCTGTTTGCATTGCACATCCACTAAAGTAAGGAATTTCTACTGCAGGTTAGTGGCACGCAGAGCTGATTTAGGCAATGACAACTTTGGAAGTCAATTTATATTTGAAACAGGAAATGACTCAGAATTTTCTGAAATCTTACTTCAAAGCTCACTCTTTTGCAGTTAGGTAAAAATGATATCACATCTTCAGAATGTTAAATTAAACAATTGCACTCAGGCTAGGATTTGCTTCTAAGAGTATATTTGAACTTATTTTTTATACTGTATATACATCTCCCAGGACAATTTTTGTCATATCTGAGAAATTAGCGAATAGAGTGATATACATGTTCCCTATTTCTGTGACACCTATGGCAATACTACATGTCACTTGGTTTTATGTTGCAATACATATAAGTTGCATGCAGTGTCTTAGAATTAGTGGCTTTACAGTTTATGAATCTCCCGATACTATATCCTATTACTATGTTTGCTGGAATGGGACCTTCAAGCAAAGGTGATAATAAAAAGAATGCTAGCCAATGAGAAGCATTTCTACAAATAGACAAGTGACAATGGGAAAGGAAATATTTTAACAAAGCAATATTAATATAACCCAGAACTAATGCAAATAAAATCCCTGAGGAAGAATATCTGAAGAAACATACCATACTTTTGGCATAGTGCATTTATTGCATGCCTGACACATTTTCCACAAAGCTCTTGTATATTTTCTGTAAGAAAATCTAAAGCATGAAGTCTTACATTTAACAGTTGAAAAAATACATGAGATTTAAAACAGCAACAGTTCTGCTGTATGCCTATGGATTTTTTGGCAATTGGATCTAAAGCATATGATCCATCTCAAAAAAAAAAAAAAAAAAAAAGGAAAAGAAAGGCTGATGAAAATGGTCATATAATATGATTGAGCTGTTTTTTTCTTGAATAATTAGAAAGCTTGTGTGGACTATAGAAGTATATATAAATAACTGTTATTGTTATGATTGCAAAGCATATTTTTGCTGCCACTAGCTTCAGTCTTGGCAGAATGTGACATGAAGAAGTTTTGGCCTGTGCCCAAGCCATGCTTGCTCATGCCACAGTCCCCTGACGTGACAGACACAGAAATTCTGCACACTGGCACCACACTCCACCTTGTCAGCAAGGCTGCTGCCCTTGGTGGCAGAGGTATTATGGTGTCTGGGCACTAAAATCATAGATAGAAGTCAGATATCTCAAAAAGAAAGTATTACTGCTTTTCTTCGTGGTAGTAGCACATTTCACCCATTTTATCTACCTCAAATCTATTTTGTTTTACTCTGTTTTGCCCTATGAATTGCCTTAGTGATAGTACCGATGCACTGATGATTATTTTTAAGCAATAGCTGGGTTGACAAGTGAGCCACTACACTTTCTGGGAAGCCAAAGGTCCCCTGCATTCATTGGTTTATTGTGCCGTAAGGAAAGTCCAAAAACACAAGGAAAGCCCATTTCCACTAACTGGGAATTTCCCTCTTATTGATATTTCCATCCAGATATATAGAGATGAATAACCACAAATGTATCACTTTCGAAGAGTCTGAGAGGTATTTCAACAGCCTACAGCCAGCTTATTACTACTATTGGTGCATTTTGAAATTGTAATTATGAAAGATTTCCAAACAAATCTTGAAAGTAATCTACATAACTTTTGAAAGAGTTAGAGGTATTCACGGCAAAAGTAGAGCGATCCTTTTGCTTAGTTTAAGCTCTGAGTACAATAGTACAATGGCAGATTAAACTGAGCTTCATTCAGAAATGTAATATGTTTAAAAGTAACTAGAGGTGGTCACAAGCTGGAAGAATGAAAGAGTTTAATATTTTAGGCAGGAAAACACTTTATAAAATATAAAATCTAAACATTTGAAGTGTTTGTGTAATCCAAGTCAAACTGTTAGTGATATTTTTCTTTAAACACTTATCAGCACCAAGCGAGAAGGCGGACTGAGAACATGTCTAATTTAAAAACATATGCTATGCTGATGTTTTTGAACAAATATTAATGACATTTAGTGTTGCAGAATATAAAAAATATATTTGTTTAATAAGTGAAGGTATCTATAAAGATACACTGTATGCAATCAAATTGGCAGTGCTGGAAAGTAGAAATAACCACACTTGATAAAAAACAAGCTGACATTTTTATAACATTTTAGTATGATCTGGTCTACATTCATTGGTCTCCATAACTCTCAAGACTCTTCATTGCTAAGGGGAAACTAGTATTTTCTGTAATTGTCAGTATGATACAAAATATCTCTCCATGGTAGTTTTGCCTGTGTAAAACTATTAAAATCATCAGTAATTCCTCAACCAGTCTTCTTTTTTTCATTCAGTTCAATTCATCCAGTCTAACTATATGAAACAAATAAGCAGAGAATTACAAATTTTCAAGGAGACTCAGGGCAAAAGTTGAGACCAGTTTACATGTAACACTTTCAGGGAAGTTTCAAGCAGCTATAAGTAAAATTAAAAATCAAAGTAACTGAATTTCAAAAGGTTCTGAGGATTAGAGACGGATATCTACCTTTATGACCTAAGTGTGGGTCTAGAAAACTGGATGTAATGGCAGAATGCCATTAGTCAGCTTATTTCTTCATTCCACCAGTAAATCCAAGTTCAAGAACCCTTGTCTTACAAATATTTTTATATGAGGTGTTATGGAATCATATTCTTTGACTTGAATCCAAATAATGCCCAGCTTCTGTATATGTTTCAGGCACAGATTTTAGATAATGTTCCTGTGCTACTGCTCTCAGACAGAGGAAATGAAGTTCCATTTTTTAAACTTTCACTTTTTTTTTTTCAAATTACAATTATTTTTGATATTTGGTTAACCATCAAAATTTATTATTTTACCCACTATAATTCAAAAACCAGGTTCCACTGATATTTCAGTAGATCCAACACTACCGACTCCTGTCAGTCAGGATGAATGCTAGTTCAGAGACAGGTGCTGTAAGTAGAAGAATGGATTAAAAGTGCCTTTAAATAATGTTTTCTATGTTTTTTTTTGATTTTACCCCAACAGAATTTCTAAAACCAATAACATTGTTGACACAAACATCCCCTGTATCCACATGCAATAAGGTCATTGTTGTTATTATTATTTTAAGGTTTGGATCTCCTGTATCTACTTGAGGGCTCCAAAAAGACTGCAGCATCCTCAGAAAAGCTGGAAATAGTGGTAGTCTGGAAGAGCTGAAGACTGGGGGAGGCAGGGAGTGCAGTTCTTGCCTTGCTTTTTATCCTGTGACCTCTTATGGTGCCTACTGGAGACTGGTCTAGATGGACCCTTAGTGCTAGTCCTGCCAGTCATTCTGCTGTGAATGTGGCAGTACTTCAGGGCAAGAGCAAAGCCCAGTATCTATGTGCCTCCTTAATACAGTGCATAGCTATTTCCTCCCTAAACTCTGAGCACTTCTGCCTTGCTATTTTAAGAGTCTGGCACACTGGTAATGGTCTAGTTTTGTCTTGCTTTCCTGTAGCACAGTGCAGATATTGAAGCTTTTGATCTTTTGTAATAACCTCACATTATTTTTAGAGAATGTTGAGGATGTAAGGGAGGATTAGGGACAGAGAGCTGCAGTAATGCATTGAATAAAATTCTGTAGATTGTCCTGGACCAAATCTACCCTACATGCTTTACTGAAGTTACAGGGATTGCAATGATCTCTTTCAAGAATTTATACATTGTAGAAGTAAAACACATGAAAATTAGCTCTTACACATTTAAAATTGTTGGGCTACTTGTAGTTCAGTGCCAATAATTAGGATTGCTCAGGACACTGTTTCCTGTGATCCTAGGGTTGCAGATTCAATTCTGACTCTACGTAAAAGTGTGTAAACCTTAACTAACATTTTATCAGAGAGAATAGAGGATGTGTTTAAAGAAAACTGTGAAACTTTACAGCATATCGAAAGCGAGTGAATACAACTGAATTATATAGCTTCTATTGGTGAAACTGGAATTGCACACCGTGGTAAGCATGCCACAACATAATAGTTTTGAATGCTCCTGAATAACTCAGCACTGCACTTGAAAAATAAAAACATTTTGCTTCACTTTAGAAAGAACATACAATTAGCCCATCTTTTCTGGAGTGTGAGTTAGAGAAGAAGACTCTGTGTTTTCTCAGCTGAGTTTTGCCTAGAAAAAAACAAATTTGGATAGCCCAGACTTTTGATTGTGCTTTGACATTTTTTGCCTAACTACACTAAAATTTGTCTGATCTCACCAAGAGGGACTCTCGCTCTAAGGAGATAAACACTTGGACAATGAAAAGGTAAAGTAAGGTAATCCTGAAGGTAAGGCCATTCTTACTCTCATTCTTACTCTTGCCAAGGCAAGCTATTCCAACCAGGACAGTTCAGAGCAGGAGTCAGACTAGTGCAGTCTGCACAGGGTAAACACGATGGTGATGAGTTGAAGAAGGATCTCACTTGCTGAGTAGTTTTGCAAGTCTTCTGCTTGATGTGAAATAAGTTAGAAGCTCTGGATTTGAGTCTTCACACTTAATTTTAGGCAACAGATCAGCTTGTGTTTTTCAATAATGAGTGACTATATTAGAAAATTAGACCTTGGGGAATTTCCTCTTGGCAATCCTACTGTTATACTGCTAGCAACTGTTCCAAGAAAGATTATTATATCCACTGCCATATCAGAAAGCTTAATCCTGAATGAGGAGTCCAGATGTTAAATTTATCCATTATCTTCCTGGTTTCCCTATGCTTAATTCAACATTTCAAATATTTTATCTCTTATCCAGATGTTTAAAATCTTCTGCTTCATGGGGAAGATCATGAGATCATCATATTTGCAGTCCAGAGAACTGATGAAACCAGGTGCCATTTCAATCAGTTTTAAGACCTTAAATCATGAAATAAGAATATAAGCTGTTATCCCTAAAACGTTTTAAACAAAGTACTTCATAAATAGTCTGGCTGACATAAAAATTCTCCCACTTAAGCATCAGAGGAAATGTATAAGAAACATTATCTTATGGTGTAAGCTTTGCTTGTATATGTGGAATACTTAACACACAGTGGAGAAGCCAATTAAAATATCTTGGAAAAGCAATTGAGTGAATGTGAATGAGTTGGTCAAAGATTGCTTTCGGAAATCATTCTGAACTTATTCATTTTAAGGTCAACATTCAATCAGAAACACTGCAGAAAAATGGAGCATCCTCATAGAATCATAGAATCATTATCATTGAAAAAGACCTTCAAGATCATTGAGTCAAACGGTAAACCCTTCAACACCATACCTGCTAAAGCATGTCCGTAAGTGCCCCTCTACATGTTTCTTGAACACTGATGGCGACTCCACCACTTCCTTGGGCAGCCTGTTCCAATGCTTCACCACTCTTTCCAGTAGAAATTTTTCCTAATATCTAACCTAACTGAGGTTATACAAAGTAATGTCATCTCTTTGATATGAGTGTCAGCCCACAACATCTGTCATCAGAGACAAAGTGTCTGTTAATCATGAAAGGTTTCCATAATGTTTAAAAAATATATCTCTTTTTTAAAAATAATACATCTCTTTATAGCGCATATACATAGAACAGTGAGGTTCTAATCAATGACTGCAGTTATTCAGTGATAAGATGATATAAACAATAACATCTGCATAGCCTTTCAGAAAGTATTGTTGAATTCTAAAAAAGAGGAAAAAAAACATATAGTTCTAAAATCACATATTTTATGTATGTTGAATTAACTGTTGGTGTGTTAGCATTACGTTCCACTGGCATCCTTGCATTTTACTAGGCCAATGCACCACTTTCAAAACATTCTTCTTATTATTATTATTATGACCTCTTATTCTTCTGTCATCTTTTCTCACAGTCCAGAAAAACATCTTTCTTGTGGATGCTCTTTGCAGAGATGCAGGTACCAAAATGAGTAATTACGAGTCATGTAACAGTTTGGATCTTTAGCTGCAACAGTGTCAGTGTCAGAGCTATGAAAAAGGAAATCATGGCTTCTTTATTTGGATCTCCCTCATCTGTTACTATTAGCGATCATCAGCATTATATCAGCAGAGCCTCACTGGTTTCACTGTAATCTGCCTTCATATCTCACTCTGAAGGTATAATCAAGACTCTAATACTTCACCTGCTGCTTTTCTCTATTTTTTTTCACATCTCAGATAGAGGTATGGACAGAATAAACTGATAAAGAGACCTCTGTGACAAAATTGTCTCTGTGTTCTGCCAAAGACAGCAATACTGTGCTCCCAGAATGGATTCTGACTAGTCTCTGAGAAGCAAGTAAATTTCTTGCATTTTTCCTATACTCAGGGACATAATTTGACATGCATTTTGAGATGAAAAAAAAAAAGTGAAATCTATAAACTTTAATAATTAAACTGATATCTTCTGAAACTTCTGAATTTCTATTTTTAATAATCTGGAAAATGGTTGTTAAAAATAATAGGGACAAACAAACACCATTGGGAACAAACAGGAGAGCTACTATTGGCTCTGAGTTGGAAAAAGGCAGTCTTAGGTCAGATGTGTATAAATAGCACTGTATATTGTGTTCACTTACACTGTCAGCACATTTTTCTGAACAAGCTACCAGCAGATAGCATCATTTTACATTCTCATCTTTTATTAGAATTCATAACGATCTGAAAAATGCTTAGGGACCTCATATAGGTTAGTCATGGTGAAACATCAAAGTAGACAGGAGATTAACAGCACATGGATCTCAGGGAGAACTTCAAACAATTTGAGTGATTTGGTCCAGCTAAAGTTCCCCAAGGAAAACACCACTTCTTATATGAAACTTGACCCTGAAAAAAGAAAGTTAACATATTTTTAACAGGATCGCTTCACTATCTGTTGTTTCATAGCACTTCTAGAGGTCTAACTCACCATTTTTATAAACAAAATGACTTCCTGTCTTCTCTCAATTGCTTAAGAAGAACGAGGTTTGCCAACTGATTGAGCTGATTGCAGTAAAGGAAGAACATTAAGAGGTAGAAGAAAATCTCACTTTGAACCCTGATACAAAACAATGAACATTTTAATGTGGTCATGTGTTTTGTGAATTAGAAAGAAAAATTTGTATATTAAATTTCTTATCAGTAATATTTATAATGTCATAGATTGCTAAAGTCTGAAAAAAAACCCCTCTACTTTTCATGAGGATTGTATAAATACGGCCAAATAGCATATTTTCATATATTCATTTGAGATAAAAAAACAAATCTTTGTTTTGAAGGTATTTATAATCTCTTTCAGCTAGGTTCCGATGAACCTACCTATTCATATGACTACTTTTTCTCCCCACAAAGCTCAGTGAAAAGATGTACAGGTTAATTAATGGCTACATTACAATACAAATTTCACACCTAAGATCTCAGAGTTCATATTTGGAATCAGTAAATGCATATCTTTCTGGAGGGAACATCTGATTCCTCAACTTGATGCAGTTTTCACTAGTCATGCACTACACATCACATATTTTATAGCTAACTAAGGCTATGAAATATGGAACTAGCTTATTCCCCATGTTGTGATAAAATCCAATGGCTACAAGTAAAACAATTGTATCCCTACTGATCATTGTTTAAAATAGTGTTACAGATAAATATTGGATAAAATTCTAGCTCCAAGGAGAAGTCAATGGGGCTTCTTCAAAACATTTGCATTTGATGGACCAAAATTTTGCTTGTCTCTGAGAAAACAGATTTTTCTTCTGGAAGCTCACTGACCTGAACACACAGAGGACTTCAGATCCACCAATTGTAATCTTTTTTGGGTTATATGCAGAGTTTTTTAACCACCAGTGAGGGAGAGGACAGTTAATGGGAAATGAATATAATCCACTTCTGTTTGTTCTTTGTTTTTTTCAGATTAACATTAAGTACTGATTTTCATCAGTAAGTAGTATGACTTTGGCAGCATTAGAGACCCGAAACTGAAATTTCAGTTGACACTTTTGTATTGCTTCTATAGAGAAGAGACTGCATTCTCAGGTTATCATCAGGTTATGGCTTTCATTTTATTAGTAAAGAAGAAAGCAAAGATTTCATTTGATATCACACATAGCAGAAAAAGATTATGCTGCAAATTTGCTGTTTGTCATTGATTTCTTGACTTTTGGGCCCTGGCATTTTTTGAAAGGAATCATCAGTACAGTGATCACTAGTTCTGCTAGAGAAGTTTGACTGTAACTGCCTGCTTGACATCTGCTGAAGTGCTCACAGGTCAAAGCGCAGAGGCAGGAAGGTATTTCCATAAAACGAAGTTCCTTGAATGAGCAGGGTCTCTGGGCAGTTGGAACCTCATGAACTGTTCTTCATATTACACAAATTTCCATTGTATAATCTTCTGAAGGAAGTTTTCCATGTGACTGAAAAAGAAGGTGAAAAACCTAGGATTTAAATATGACATTAGTAAGCTTGTGCTCCAAGGAAGCAGAATACTTGCCAAAACAAATAGATGTTATATCACTATCATTATATTTTTCTGTGTTTTATGAATACCTTAGCCACTCTACAGGGGAAAAAATAGATCACACTGTGATCTATTGATCACACAGGGTTTCTCAGCTCTGTCTGTCTTACTGGGCTTATTTGGGTATCAGCTGTTTCATTTGTGACACCGCCACTAGACATATGTCCATCAGGTAGACTTCATAGCTCACTGCATCAGGGGTACTGCTGGCCTGATGCAAACATGCTAAGCAGGGCCATCTGTATGTCAATCAGCTGGTTAATATCGAAGAAGAGCTGTGCAGTAAAGAAAGCTTGGCACTCTGGTAAGTAAAATGTCACTTTGTTTTTGGACCGTCTCTCTCCTTTTGTGTCTCTGTCATACAAAGTGCAGTTTGCCAAGCCTATCAGTATCAATTGCTATTTTTAATTTATATGTCATACCTGCAACAATTAAGGGTCCCTTTGCTTTGCAGTGATGCCAGAAGAAAGGTTTGAGTAGTACATCCAAAGACAAAGCAGCTCACTATCTCCCAGAGATGTTTCTAGAGAACACTGGTCTCTGCAGGACTGACCTCTGGTTTAGGCTTTTGCCTATAGCAGGAAACAGAATGTGGTGGCAGAACAGCCACAGCCTGGCTGTCAGCATTGCCTAAGTGACAACTTGGTGGAGGCTGCCAGTCGGGAAAGGGTCACAGGACCTTTCTAGCAGAAAGCAGTCCAGCTCAAGAGAAGCAAAACTGACTTCTGGGAGGCTCAAGGCTTTTGGTCCGATGCTTGGAAACCCCAAGAGACAAAAACAGCCTCTGAATGACCAGAATGCTTGCTCTATGCAGAATCTCTATCTATGAATCATTGAATAATCAGCCAAATTAGCTTCAATCACAAAGGAGAAATGTTACATAGGAGAAATGTTACATATTACTATAGTCATTTATTTCATATTTAACAGTGTGGACTATTTCAGACTGCTGAGAGGGTCTAGAGATGCCAAAAAAACATCCAAGCAAGATCTCCAGTACTTTAAGCATACAAAATTAGCTAGGGAATTTAGATTCACCACCCAATATCATTTTTTCTTTTTCTTCTTCTTTTTTTTTTTTTCCTACTCCCACACAAAAAATGTATAAATACACAAATATATAAACATGCTGTTTGATCCTTTCCTAGCAGTTGCTCTCTGCCCTCCTCTTCAAACTTCTCCTAGAAAAGCTCAGTGGAAATACCTCCACTTCTCCAAGTGCTGTGGGAATTGCTTGTCTCCTAACACTTCCAGATCAGCTTTAGTTCAAATACTGCCGCAGCAGCATACAGGTCCGATGAGGATTAACACCTCCCTGTAATTGGTGGATTTTGATAATTTACAGGAGTGACGTTACTCCCATTGCTCTCATTGATCTTGTTTCATAAATCCCAAGTGCGATATTATCCGTCAACACTTTATATACTCTTTAGGTGGTGGGAAGGATGGCAAAGGGGAAGAGAACAGGGGACAGGTTGCACAAGCCACACTTGTGTTTAGTACTCCAGTATGTTTTATTTTAACTTCCTTTTGGTTTCATCTCACCCATTTTAATCACTCTCATTGCTTGTTTCACTTCCCTTTACTTCATTTCGCTTCTTTAAGTTTGTGACGTGTTACCCTGCTTTCCACTGCCCAACTTTGCTGCGCATTTAGAGGAGCTTAGATTCAGTTGTAGAGGAGGTCACATAGAGTTCAGAAATGTTTGGAAAGTGGGGGAAAAAAGAGCCTGAGAAAGATCCCTACTTTTCTTCATGGAGGGTGCTGACAGTTTTTTGAATTGCCCTGTAGGTGTTATTGGGGTCTGCCATGGTTTGTCCATAAGCATTTCTGACCATCTACGGGTATGAGACTGTGTCCTTGAAGAGGTTATATGAGCAAGTGAGCAACTGCAGATGGAGGCAGGACAGATCTACCAGCAGAGGTAGTGGGAGCAAAGGAAGAGAGATACTGGATCAGACCAATTCTGAATAATTAATCTAATCTTCCTGTAACTAACCTAACCAATTCATATCATCTTTCTCCAAACAAACTGCTGGATGTCACATTTGATTTTTTATAGGTTTCCTTTAGCCATTAGTGCTATGTCAGCTTGTACAATATATCACATATCCCTTAAAAACTCTACATTCATGTGAATGAGTTCCTGAGTTATTAGTTCCTCTATCCACCCACCAAGCCCTCCCTGTTTCTCCCCCCTGCAGGTAAGCAGCAATCCAGCAGGACGCCCCAAAT
>JAVCKT010007388.1:0-18869 GCA_032273925.1 Rhynchotus rufescens
CAGGGTCATAAGAAAGATACACAGATTATTACTGATATTTGTAAATTAGCAGCCCCCAGCCAGGAATCTTGCAAGCCTGTTATTTGTGGGATTTTTAGGATGCTGTCAGGCCAGGCAACCCCATCTCGATGGGTGGCTGTTAACCATGTCGCTGCTGTGCCACAGTGAGCTGCCACCTCTGCTGCCTTTGGACTCCAAAACTCAGCTAACACTAGTGCGCAGGTGATATTTCTGCCCTGTCTCTATCCATATTTATTAATTTTACCTTTAATATGCAAAATAAGTGATAGTGTGTGATGGCAGTATATAAGCAGGCTCTTGCAGAGCAGAGCTGCGGGCAGTGCCGGCGAGGCTCGGCGAGCAGCCCTGCGTGCCCACACTGTGTGCTAGTGTGGAAACACCTCCAGTTTTAGACAGTTTTACTGTAGCTGCCCTTTTGCTGGGCTGCAGGAGAACATCTGGCAAGGGGTGGAGACACCCTGTTCGCTGTCCTTTAACTAATAATAGCTATTTTAGCAATAGCAATAGCCATAACCATTAGTGCAGCCAACAGTGCAGAAGCTCTGAAAAACAGCCAAACTGTGGCAAGGTGTTATAAAAAGCTCAGGTTGAGATCAGAGTAATATAAAGATTTCCTTCGTTTTCTTATGTTTCTGAATGAAGCACTAAGTATTTGGATTCTGATATCAGGAATTTGGAGCAATATCACTTTAAAAATAGAATAGATAGCTATGCATTTAAAGATTTTTTGATACTAAGCTTAATCAGTCATTCTGACTTTTTGTCCTGCTTAATACTACCATTCTTTTTATGCACTCAGTGCATGGTCATAAAGAAAACTCAGAAGTTTCTGCCATCAATCTAAGGAGAGATCAAGATTTTGTCTTCCATTTCTTCCTCTCCCCTTTGTTAGGTGCAGAATCTGGTGCTGTGCTATTTATCAGCAAAATTTCCTGGTCTCTTTTATCGCAATCCTGAAGCCTTTGCAATGCTCTTGTATTACCACCAAGTGAGTTCCAGTTCATGGCCCATTTGACTGGTTACCATGAGGGTATTAGAGAATCAACAGACTTCATCTGAAATCTGGCCCGTCTTTGAAAACTAAAAGAGCAGAATAAAAAAGAGCATGTTAAAGAAGTCAGCTGTGACTATTAATATATCCTTAGCAGTAGTATTTATCATCTGAGTGTGAATATATTTATGGAATATTTTCCAGAGCACTTTTTCTTTGATGAAAAGCTGGGCAGATAGCAAGAGAATAACTACGTAGTTGCTATTGCTATTAGAGCTTTATTTTGGCGTTACCTCAGCATACAGCCCAGCTATCTTCACTGAGCACAACCTCACCTCTGCACATCACTGATATTCAGTTTATTCTGACCATCCTTCAGATAGAAGGATACAAAAATAAAAGATGGAAATACACCATAAATTTAAATTATTGTTTTGACAATAAATGGAATAGCCTGCAAACATAAAGCAGTACCTTCAGGATTGCAGCGACCATGCAGGGAACCTGCTTATCCAGTAGAAGACTGACTGATAGTTTCCTGAAAAGACAAAATGAGATGTGACCTACTCAAAATCTGTACATTTGATAGAAATCTTTCTGTGTTGTCTTACAGATCATTTTAGAGTTTCTAAGGATATTTCCTTCCAATATTAATGTCCTGAAATCATGATTAAAAATTTCATTAGACGTCTTGTACAGAATTCCATGATTTCATCTGGTGAGAGCCACCTTTTATCCTTAAAATCTGAATGCTGATCACTCTCATTATAGCCAGTCTCTCCCATTAGGAGCATTAGCAGAACCGTGCTGTCCACGCAAGGTGCAGTGCTCCTCAAAGTCAGCAAACATCTGTGGTTTCAGCTAAGGTTTCTTTAGGTTCAGGTTCTTTCCAATTATTTTGACATATCTAAGTCTTTGGTTCTTTTGTAGACATAAAATTTCCAGAGCAATCTTACAACAATCATAGAGTTCCATAGGAGTGAGGGACATACCTGTTTGTGGTAACTTCTAATCGCTTTTTCTCTGTGGACCGTGGATAGACAACTGGACACAGGATCAGGAGGTTCCTGTTATTACCTCAGTTATTAGAATGACTTATTGTAATATCTCCCTTTTTGTCTCTGAATTCCCTTATCTGTCAAACAGAATACTACCATTTACCTATATAGAAAGAATTGTAGATTATCTGTGTGAAAGGGTGATGTTTGCAGATGTTTGGGAGGCAGCAGGGCTCCCAGAGCTGCTGAGCCCAGCATAGAATGTGTCTGGAGGCTGCTTTTGCTTTTATAGCAAATTCAGTTCCTATAGATGGGATGCAAGGCCAATATACATGAATTCTATCTTAGTGACTGCTTTTTCTTTCTTTTATTTTATATTTTCTTTCTGAAAAGCAAGGAGAAGGGAATCGTAAGTGGCTGCATGCAGAGGACAGGGTGGCTTCAAAGATTCTTTTGTGCTAGTGTGCCCGTCTGCAGCCGATGTGACCACATTTTATAACTCATTAGAGCTGAGCTGTGAACAGAATGAACAAATATGTCCCTCTGCATAGTGCCGGGCTGCATAATAATCTACATTTTCATAGGCGAGCGGAGTCGCCAGATAACCTCTGAGGACCACGATCTCCTTGGGGCGTTTTTCGTTTGTGTTTCCATCAAGAAAAGGGAAATTATTCTTGGAAAATTCCAGCTCAGTGAGTGTGTTGCATCGTTTCACCCTACCTGGGGTCTGCCTTTGTGTTCCTTCACAGGGTGAAGGTGTCAGGCTCAGAGTGTTAGTGATGCTCGTGCCTGGGTACCACGTGGGAAAGAGCCCTGCACAGCGCTGCCCAGCACGGATAGAGCTACCACATTCTGGCTGCTATGGCATCTGCTCTACAGTAATAAAATGTCAGAATAATGCATTGTTTTACTAAAAAAAAATAAATAAATAAAAAAGAAATCAGGGAGTGAAGTAATTCCATTGAAGTCAACCCAAGGGAAAATATCTGCCCAGATTTTCCAGATTAAGGTAATAAAATTTTCTGAGTCCTCAGCATTTTGTCTCAAGCAAAAAGCTTGCTTCAAAATGAACTTTTTTGAAATATTTCCTGTAGAAAGACAATGAACATGTGGTTCTTATGAAGTGGAATGCAAAGGCAATGAGGGTGTTTTTGGTGCTTTTGGTAACTTCATAGAGGAGAACAGTTTGATTCTGGAGGGGAAACAGTGCTGTGTGTTGCAGATACTTAGGAGACCTCCTCTGTCCGGGTAAGATGCAAAGCAAACAAGGAGCAGTTTTAGCCATGTGAGTAAGCAAATGAGCCAGGTTTGGGTGGATTTCAGTCAGAAAGACTTGGCAAGATTTAAATATAATGTCCCTGTGAGAAGCCAGGTAGAGATGTTGCCATTGGAGATGATGGAAGGCTCTGAGCAACGGGCGGATGAAGCCCTTGGAGACTTGCAAGTGAACATCTGTTCTCATGGCATACTTTGATTCAGCTTTCCGGACAAAAGTCCCACATGAAAGAGTGAATCCCTCATCCAGGCCAAGGGCAGCAGATTGGAAAAGGTGCAGGTCGAGTTCGTGATCCTGCCTGTGTCACTAACCAATGCCCAGGGTCACAGCACAGAGGTAAGGTCCAAGAAGAACATTTCCAGGGGAGGAGATGGACTGGGAGAATGACAGGATGTTTACCTCTCAAACCTTTTTTTTTTTTCTTCCCCCCTTCAATTAAATAGAAATCCCAGTGAAATTTCTGTTCTAAAGGTCAAATTAAACAGCACTCATCCCCAGACTTGTAAACTGTTTCTCAAATCAGTGACTCTAAAAATTATTCATTAGAGCGCCGGCTCTTAAACTAAAATTCTATTAAGCTCTGTATCAAAGGGCTTTTATTTGAGGCTGCACAGTCGGCCTCGTGAGCTCGATGCAGCAGCAAGGACACAGACAGAAGAACTTAATCTTTGTGTATTTGTGAAAGGGATGACATAAAACCCTGCTTTTAAAAAGTCAGGCACAGGTTTTATAGAGACAGTGTTTAGAGATATTAGAGCCATAAATATCAGGAGGCAAATCTTGTCAAGTGCTTCGAGAGCAAAGAGCTCTAATGCTTTTGTGGGTGCTAGTCATCAGTTAAAGTGCTTTCAGGCTGCCTTCATATAGACAGGCTATGATTTCTTCAAAGCAATGTCCTCTAAAGTCTGTAATTGATTGAGATGCACTGGAATCTCATCTTTAAGACTTTTTTTATGGCCCAAATTAGCATAGTTTATAGTCTACATCCAATGAACTCATATTATTCCATGGGCAGTGATGCAAATTACTTCTTTTTCCATCTGTTTGTGTATTTTTGTCCAGGATATGAAAGCATTCTCTGTTATCTGTATCAGAGTTAATGCAAATCTGATGGAAGCAATTTGGAAGACAGCAGATGAGCCCTGCCTTGATAGCCCGTTCTTCAGTCAGTTGAAAGTAGGAAGACTTGGCCGCCACTTTCATTCAACAAAATGTCATTCCCAACCTGTTCAGAATCCCCTTGAGATGAAATCACGTGGCCTTTAATCAAAAAAATCCCATTGACTTTGATTCAAGGACTAAACATGACCTTAAACATCATTTGAAATTTTAGACTCTCAGGATCATCTTAAAATTACATCAAGGGTATGAGAATTATGCTCGGTAAATCTCTTTAGATGGTGAATGAAAATTGACTTTCGTTTTCTTGGCTGAATATATGTACTTAAGTGGATTTTAGGTTTCTTTCACACACATGAAGAGGTAGCTGCCCAATTCCTGCATCATTACTTTATTCCACAAATTTTGTTGTGGTTGGATGCTTGTTGTGGGGGATGGTGACATTTCTTTGCTGTCACTGGGGATAATATTATACATTTCCAGTAAAGCCAGCTTACTTGTTATTTTTTCATTTATCCCTAAATCTGTTATACTATATATATTTTACATATATTCTTATTCTTGGTTCTCTTTGGTCATACTCAAAACTATAATTGCTGCATCCCAAACTTGTATCATTAAGAGTAACTGAGGACTTGGGTTTATAGCTTTGAGGTTTGTTTTCAGCCTTCCTCTGCTGTCAGCTGGTGCTACTGTCCAGGTTACAGGCCCTTGATTTTCCTTCCACCAAATACATTCTTTATAGAAGTTCATTAAATAGCTCTCACTGTAAAAGGAATAATCCATCTGACGCTTTTGATAGACATTATGCTTTGGTACTCGCTTGGTATTAACATTCATTCGCTACAACAGTAGCACTGATATGTCATCAAATTCCCTTTACAGCAGTCTCCAGAGATAGACGTTAAGTAAAATGTAAGAGCATAGCAGCAACTAATATTTTTTCTCTATGCCTGAATATTAGTCATATTTGCTTTTGGAAATTAAGATTCAGTGATGTATAAAGAAGTGCTTGATGGATGAATGTTTTCAGCAGAGTGTTGGAAAAGGAGAAATTCTTCTGTATCAGTTAAACAAGCATAAGGATAATAGATTTAAAAAATAACTTTGACACTGCTTTCCTAATCAGTAGGAAAAATGTTAAATGTAATGACAAAGGGCTCACTAATGGTGTGTGAGTTTTTGACAATGTGTCATTCAGCCAAATGTACGGCAGCGCTGTTTCCTACGTGGCAGAGTCACAGAAATTGGCTTTCCAAAGGACAAGCAGACACCTGTCACCATGGATTTGAATCATTTACTGCTTGTGTAATTTTCTGCAACATTTTGGTAGTTCTGAAATAGCCCTCCTCTATCTAGAGTTCTCTCTTAATTTGAAAACTGGCATAATTTCGAAATCATTCTGAATTCCAAAAATCTGCTCTGCATTAAGAGGTGGGGGGGAAAAAAAAAGCAAGCAAGCTTAAGGAGAAATGTGGAAATGCTCTTCTGGCAAACAGAGAGAACTAAAGCAGAGCTTAGCTTTCATAAAAAATAGGACTTTCTCTGTCAAATCACCAATGACCTGAGACTTGCAGCCTCCTAAGGGAAGTCTCCTTGTTTCGGTCGGGTTTCCAGGGCGCCGAGTTCAGCACTGAATTATTTCCACATTGCAGCCAATAACAGGAAACAAGTGGACCTGCACACGGGCACTGTAAACATTCTGCTTGAGATCTTAAAAACGCAGCAATCAGTAGAGCTATAAGTGAAAATGCTTATAAACACTCACAGCAGGGGCAAATATTATGCTGCTGAGTGCTGCCCTGGGTTCCCAGGACCGTGCAGAGAATGGAGCTAATCAAGACTTGCTTTCTTGCTGGAACTTAGATTTAGCCTATGAAATCTTGCTTTCAACAGGCAACCTTTTTGCAAGACTTACCTAGTAATTGAGGAAAAATTACCCAATTTCCTGTTACTTTAATTTCATAAATGAAGTACAAGCCAAAGTAGGCCCTTATAAAGGGTAAAAGGCTGTAACTCTGTTTTGCTTATAATTCAGTCTTCCTTGCTATAAAGACTGATTTTTGTACTTAAAAACTTGGGGAAATTTTTAATTACTCCAGCCAAAGTTGGATAATTGTAAGTATGAAAAGCCATATGTCTCTAATTAAAATTTCCATATGCCGTTTACTGAGACAAACTACCAAGTCTTGAGAGGCTTTGGATCATTTCACATTTTTTAAGCTTATATTAAGCCACAGTAGAAGGAGACCATTCAATAGCCTACACAAAATGGATTGGTGCTAGGGCTAGGTGTGTGAACAGCTGCTGCTGGTGACTTGTGGCCTCTTGAATATTTCTGAGGAATAAGTATCTTGATCAGTCTGACGTCACTGTCTTGTACCAGCATAAGTTTTATTACTAAACACTAAGGCAGAGGTTTTATGAAGGTCACAGAAATCTAGTAATACAATAAAGAACATTGTACTTAAAGGACAGGTCCTGGTATGCCCATGCTAATAACGCATGGTACTCATGTGTGCCTTTTGACATTCCATGTCAGGTTTTTGTACAAATATTTCCTTCCCTTTAGAGATTCATGCTTTAAGCATTCAGCTGTAGAGATGTGCAAACTTCAACAGAGAAAATTCAAATGACTTTCCCAAGGTCACACAGTTGTTGGCACAGAGTCAGTGGCACAAATCAACGTAATGTTTCATAAATTAAGTGCATGTAGCTTTATATGCACAGGGATCCATGAAGTTTGATTTCATGTTGGTTCTGTGGAGGACATCAGGTCTGGAGAGCATCCTTGCTGTTGCTCAAAAGTCCTGAGTAAGTGTGGCTGGACAGGACCTGCTGCATTTCTGCTGCATCTCTCTGTTACTGCCTTTTGTTTCCACTGAAAACATTGTTAATCTCTCTTTTATATATATAATATATAGCAGAATGCTAGTAACTTATAAAATATTTTAAATTATTTGATTTTTCAGTGGAGTCCTTTGTATAGAACCATGTGCTCCCAGTAACTTTTGGAAGATATTAACCACTGCAGTTGTTAAATTGTTACTGTTTTCTTCCACAGTAATTTGTCTTAATTTGACAAATGTTCACTAAATAGAGAGAAAGAACATTCAAATTAAATAGGGCAAAAAAAGCACATGCGGATGTATTTTTTTGTAATAATTGTGCAGCTACCTAATATTAATTATTTGAAATCAGCATTAAAACAAAAGCCTGGTTTGAGCTATTCATTGATGTGTTTCTTTTTTCTTTGTCAATCATTAATTATCACAACTTATGAAACAAGACTGCACAATTCTTGCAGCTCAAAGGCCATACAACTTTGCATGCAGAACAATTTACGCAAATTTTATGTACTTGAGAGATATTTCTTCATTTCTGTATTTTAATGATAGCATCATTACTTTTACAATCACTTTTAATTACTCTTTCCTTTTATTTCATTTAAAAATAACCATTTAGTAATAATGTGCAAATTTTTTAAATCTGTATTACTGTATGAAGAGAGAGCCATTATTGGTAATCAGTATTTTGCTGCCATTTAAATGATTTGCTTTTGAAAAAAATGCACTTTTTTGTAGCATAAAATGTACTTTTTTTCATACAGATTTATGCTGCCTTGAGTAGTTAGGTTATCTTTGCAGCCTTCTTGCATCAGCTACGCTGTATAGTTTCTTTTTGGATCCTATGAGTAGAAACAGTTATTTCTCAATGCTGAGATATTTATTACCTTAGAGCCACAAGAATATCCAAGGCAAATGGGTCTCCTTTCCCTAGGAGCCTAAGCAGGGCTAGTAGCCCCAGCAAGAAGTTTCAAATTGTGTTGGCAGTCCTCTCATGTTTTGTTTAATTTATAAATACTTTTATGTATGCTACTTTCTATTTTTGATCTCTGCCATGGTAGATCATTCTAATTGAAGTAATTCCCACCCTAAAAAAAATTAATTAAGCCACAAAGATGCCTGCATGATGAAACTTAATGAACTTCCCATCTTATTGCTTCCAGTCATTGCTGTGCCTCATCTTGTGCTCTCCTTTTGTTTATTAAATCCTTGTTGTGTTATATCTAAGATTTAACAGTAAACTCTTAAAATACCTCTGTCTTTTATATCTATTATAAAGTGTTTAGCACCCTGTGGGGAACTGTAAAACAATTAATCATAGCGTGATTATTTGCAGATTTCTCATGCGCTGTGTTGGCAAGTCCCAGTGGGCACATCTCCTGAGATGCTGGGTGTAGTCGTGGGCCTCAGGCTGAGACTCTTACACTGTCTTCATGCCCTCCTCCTCCAGCACCGTGCTTCAGGTGGACGCAATACCCTCTGCTTCTTACTGGCCGTATTTTCACTAATTTATCCTTAATTGAGCCCAGCTACTGAAGTGTAGCTTGTGCTTGCACATCTTCTAGAAAGATCGTCTAGAAGGTGGTGCTGATGGGCAGGCACCAGAGATGGTGACCCAGTGCTTGCCCTTGCAGTTTGTTCCCATAGCAGATCCGCTTTGCTCGCAGCATGTCTCAGTTTCTACAATTTCAGCTTCCCAACGCTAGTTTTGGTTCTCTCCTCCCCCAGGAGGTTAGCAGGCACTTTAACAGATGGTGTTGTTTCCTCGAGGAGATATTTCTGCACATAAACCAGGCCGTTTTCATTGCCAACCTCCCCTCCCCCTGATCACAAATCATTTTCTTCTCTTTTTGTGCTCAGCAGTTTTCCTCCCCAAACACGGGTCTGCCAGGAGGTAGTGATCTCATCCGCACGGTGTGCAGGAGAAAATTGCCCCACTAATCCTTTACTCCTTCTCTTTAAATACATTGATAATATCATTAAAAATTCACTGGATATTTGTATCTTGCAGTGCTGAGGCCTGTTCCTGGTAGTAAACTCATATAAGCTTTTGTGGTTTTGATGTATAACTTGGTTCTCAATGTAATGCTTGATAGTTGATTAAGTCATAATGCTGCTGCAGTAAATGAAGGCCAAATAATTGAATGATACGTCATTGACAGCCCCATACAAGTGCTGCAAGGCTGCTAATCATTTCTGTATATTTGCATGATGTTTAATATTTTACTTGTTTCAGTCATTTCATATAATTTCAGTTCTTGAGCCTGGAAAGTTGCTGTGTTAACACATGGGGAGTTCTACCATTTCTTGCATGAGAGTATTTGCAATTTAAATGCAGTAAATTACCTTTTAAGATAAAGTACAAAGGAAAATGTTAGTCCCTTCCATTTTTGTTTCCAGTCTAGGTCAGACTTATAACCACGTGCCAGCCAGGGGTTTAGTGTTATCTAAATGAACAGCCACCACCAGTCTGTCATTAAGTGCTGGAGTGCCAGAGAAGATAAAGCTGAAAATGGCAATAAGATATTTGGTCCAGCCTCTGGGCGAGATAGCTGCACCTTTGGTATTCTCGACAGCTCTTTGTCTAACCTGTTTTTGATGACAGTGATGACAACTCTTAATTTTATGCTCAGCTCTCCACAGTTACAGAAAAACATTCCCACTGTGTGACCTGAATCTCCCTGGTTGCAAATTAAGCCCCATCTCACCCACACAGAGGATATATTTGTCCCTTTCTCTTTGCAGCAAACTTTGCCGCATTGAAGACAGTTGTTGCATCTTCCCTACATCTCTTCTCCAAACTAAATAACGCTAATTTGTTCACTTTTCTTTTTCTTGTAAGCTGCATATCTAAATTTGATGACCATCAAAGGCTTTCTCTCTAGTTGGTCCCTGCCCTTCCTTAACTGATGGGCCAAAACCAGGGAAAACAGGCCTCGAGCTGAGGCTTTTCTAACACTCGGAAGGAAGATACCTCCTTGTTTTCGATGGAGGGTCTGAGTGCTCCGTGTTCCCGCTGAGCTCCCAATGTGCAGCCGCTGCTCCTCGTACAGGTGGATGCTCCTTGGACATCACACTGCCTCAGAGGCAGCTTCGCCTTCCCACCCTGCTTCCTGCCGTCCTTCCGGGACTCCTGTTGGGAAAGCCCAAGCAGCAGTGCTGTCCTCCGTTTGTCAGGTGCAAGGGAGGATTGCTCCATGGAGGCCTTGCATAGTCCCACTGGGTCTCTCTTGTGTTACTTGATTCCGTTGATTCCAACCCCTTTATTCACCTCTGTCTCTGCATTCAGCACTTGTTTATTCCACAAGATCCTTTCGTAAGTAGCTACCAGTTTTCTTCATACCTTTTCTTGCTTTAAATTTGTGAGGATCTTCCTACTGTTCTAATGAAACCAGCATTTTGGACATTCATGTTTATATTCTCCCTTCTCTCCTTCAGTCACAGACAGCTCTGATTGTTTTTTGCTATCTGTCAGTTGTGGGAACTTGAGCGATGCCTCTGGTGAGGAGCAGGAGAGAGAGGGATGCTCCTCACGCTGCCACATGGCTAAATCCTCGTTTTTCGTGACTCCCAGTCCCCATGCCAGAGCAGAGAAGGCTGGAATGAGCTGTGCAGGGGCAGGGGGCAAGCTGTGTTCCTGAGGACTATACAGCAACAAGACATCAGAATAACAAAGCTTAGCGGGTACAGAACCAGCGGAACTATGGTGGACTATTGCTAGTGTTATACCACGTTACTACTTAGCACTTTGATTGAAGCCTCCCTTTTGCTTGTATTTTGTCTTGAATTTGGCAATAGGATAGGATGAAAGGAAGGAGCAAGGGAGATGTGTTTCTGCACAGCCTCAGTAAAAGGAGGGGAGAGGAAGGAGGAACATAGCTGCTTCTGCCAGTTTGCTGCATCCATAGGCATCCTCCTCCTCCTCTGTGCAATTCAGTCAGATTTCCACCAGCATCTCTTCCAAGTCAGTGTTCATTTTATATCTCTTTGACAGCAAAATCCTAATGAACATTCAGTCATTCTCATTAAGAGAAGAACATTTCCCTTTAAATGCAATCTTTCTTTCTTGGCAGATCTTGAAAACTTCAAAACAAGGACAAGAAGTACAGTATCAGTCCGCCAAGGTCAGGGGATGGTGCTGCTCTGTGGACCACCACCGCATTCTGGAGGTAAACCAATTTTCTTCTATATGCTTTCCATATGCCAGGCAATATGTAAGGTTTTTATTCTCAGGATATATTTCAGAAAGTTTTTAAATGGTAAACTTCAAAGCTGAGCACTGTGATAAGGCCAGCCTGACAAAATGGTTTGTTCTGAGTGGTTCTGTTGACGATCTAAATATACAGTAGACCTCTATTGGATATGGATGTAGAGGAAGTGTTCACAAATGCATGCAAGTATGCATTTAGGAGATGAAATGATGCAAACTGGCACATGTGTAGAAGATGTGACCAACATAGAACTTTCAGGAGTCATTCTGTATTTGATCTATACATGCCTTCCACAAAAAGGTGAAAAATTGCTGATAGAGACACTTTGGTGTACTATTACTGTATTATTACTGATTATCCAGGTCTTATATGTTGTTTTATTTTTGGAATAGTAGTACATGTTCTTCCTTTTTATGGGAGGGAGAAACAAGAGAGAGAAGAAAATCGTGTGCTATCAGATTACATAGCAATCTTGAAGATGCTCACCACTGTTTTCTGTGTTGTTTATGTCTGTATTTTTCTGGACGTCATAACTTGAAGCTCCAAATAGAATGACAGAGAAACTCTGCTACCTGAAGTCTCTAAAAACTTCTCTTCCTTCACTATTATTTTTGTGTCTGGTGGTATACTTAAATCCACTGGAATTATAATACAGAATGATAGTGACTGTACCTCAAGGCTCATTGAATGTATAAAGATATAGACTCTGTTCAGGAATGATTCAAACTCTCTTTTCATAACAGTCACTGTTATCTCTAACACTTCAGAAAGATTTGTGACTTTTTTGCAGAAATGGAAAGTTGTAGTAGCAGACAGACTGAGGAATTCTGCATTTTTAGAATGGCTTTATGGGCATGTACTGTTGTAAACTGTAGTTGTGTCACAGAATGATTGATCCTCTCTTCTAACCTCACTAAATTATTCTCTTTACATCTGCCATGTTTTATACGGACTATAATAGTGGAAATGGTGAATATGTCAGCAAATGGTAATGGGGCAATGGCCTTCCCCAGCTCTTATGCAGTACCTGCATGCTAGATATATATGTATATCTTTGCATTGCACTGTGCAGCGTGGAGGGATCGCTGTGCTTGAGCAGGTGGGATCTGGAGGATGTGCTCCAGCCACGTGAATGCCCCTCGAGCATCGTGTGGGGTTCAGCGAGGGTTACAAGTTTCCGATCAGGCCAGCCTCAACGTTGGCTGGTTCAGTGCTTTTGCGTCACACGCTTTTGTATTCCCTCAGCATTTGTAACAGCTAAGTGTCCTAACCTTCATTAGCCTAAGTGATGGCGAGTTAATGACACAGAGCGCTGAATTTAGAGCCTAGGAGAGGGAGAAACGGAAGAGAGTCGGCCCTCCTTGACATGAGGAGTGTTTGCCACCTTCTGCTCTGGGGTAAATTTGTCTCTTTGATAGGTTGTCGTAAGTCTTTAAAAATAGCAAAGCCCTGTATCATCCTCCTGTAAACTCTGAATTTTAACACTGACATATATGGTGTTCTCTAGATTCTAAATATATTTCTTTCTGTTAAGTAGCAGTTAACGAGGACATGCGAGAGAACACAGTGCAATAGCTGCTGCCGTTGCAGGTCCTGAAGTGATTTGTTCCCCTCTGACACATGTAACATCCATCAAACACTGTTCCCTGACTAGAGCCAGTGCCATCGATTCTGGTGCTCAGATGAGGGGGTTAACGAGGAATTTGTATTAATGGTAGTAAAAAAAAGCCAACAAAAAGCTCGTCGACAAGCACTCACCCCTTTAAGATCATTTTCCCTTTTAGAGGAATCTGCAGCCTTGCTTTGAAATCTGCCTGCCCTTGGAGCCCTTGCTCATCGCTTTGAAAATTGCCTAGCAAGGCACTTGCTGGGGCTCTGCTTCTCCTGCGCAGCCGCTCCGAGACCGGCGCTGGCAGAGCCCCTTCCACCCGGGCAGCTGGCAGGAGACGCGGCCGCGTCGGCCCCGCTCGGCTGCCGCTGAGACGCAGCAGCGTGAGAAAGGAGCTGAAGCCCTCGGGTCCCCGAGCGTAATGACCTGTGAGCTCTGCGAGCACGTGCAAATCAAGAGAGCTTTTAATTCTAAATAGGCGCAGGGAGACCTCACTGAAAGCTTTTCTGTGTGGGCATAGAGCCCCTCCGGGAGACCTCCACTGGCCACACAAATAAGTGAATAGTTTTTACAGTCCAAGAGCGCTTTGGCTGTTCAGCTGCCTATTTCATATGTGAGCATGTGTGAAAGCTGGGGAATTTTATTGCCATTTGTTGCAAAAAAAGTAGTGTTAAGTGCCCATGCAGTGGACCCAGGGAGCAGGAGACAGAGGAGGCAGAAATCAGGCAAATTTGTCTTCTCCACCTCCACGAAGCTCTCTCCTTTTTGGGGAGCCATGAGACGCCCACACAGCATTAGCAGGACCCGGGACACAGTGAGCGCGAGCAGTGGGAAGGAGAGTCAATTCCGGCCTTTCTTCCTTGTTTGCATTTCCATGGATAAATTTGTTGAGATAAAACTGAGCTTTGAAAACTGTGTTACATTTGCTTAAATAATTCGGAGGAACATTTTAGTGTGCATGTACTCATTGGTGATTTAAAAAAAAAAAAAATTGGAAAGGTGCTGAATTTATTCCCATTTGTGGAGCTGGGTACAGGAAAGTGTCTGCAGTGGTGATGAGATCCATGCTTTGCTGGTGACCAGTGAGGCAGAAGCTGAAGGGAAATTAGTTCCTTGCGTTGTTTGGATGGGAGGTGATTGTCTGCACCACCGCCATCTATGCTCTGCCCTTTTCCAGCTAGAAAATGATCTTAATTATATCAAGCCAGATCCACAATTAGTCTAAATTGGTACTGTTGGAGTATTGTAACTGAGCGTGGGCTTCAGTGCACTAGTGGTCGTTTTCTGTTTTGCGTATAAAGTATTTAGTGGAAAGTCAAAACAGTTCCAGTTATTTCAGATTGAGCCCCTTGTTCTGCAAGAATTAATTTTCTCAGTAGAAACAAATCTTTTTTTTTCTTCTTTTCTCCCCCTCTTTTCTTTCCTGCCAAATCCAGAAATGCTTGGAAAGGGTGAGTTTTACAACTCAAAACTACAAAGCTAATGCTTTTCAGCCCTGAGAATTACATTTCACTTAGCCTAGTACATGTGTCCCAGTGTCGCAGGAGCTGTTTGCCAACAGCCCCTGCCGCGGCCACAGTGACCTGCTGTTCAGTGCGGGGGACATGAAGGTTTGAATGAGAATATCAGATATCACAGGGAAGTAACTGCTTGTTGGAAAATAAAAGCATTTCATTGGCAGCTCCTATCCCAAGGGGTCCTTGGTGAGTTTGCAAACTAAAGCTGTAGCGATCGCTTCCTTCCCAGCCCATGGTATGGTACCACTGGGATATAACATTGCAACTAGTTAATGTTGTCCTGCACCAGGAAAAACACATTCAGGTTAGGAGTGGAAAATAATGTGTCTAGTTGAAAGTGCAAGTGGCATTAAGATAGAGAAAACGCAATTACTTATTTTGGAATGTGATTACGACAGCAAACCCAACTTCATCAGCCTTGCAAAAAGTGCCTGGGGATATTTAATGACCAGTGCTGAAGCCTCAGAGTGTCTGTGAAAGACTTCTGCATTACAGCTTTACCTATGGTTTTCAATTTGTGACTTCAGTTTTTGTTCTGCATTGAAAAAGGGATCTCTTAAAAGGAAGGGAAGCTTTTCAACTCACAGAGTGGCTGCAGCTAAGAGCAGAATTATCTTGGCCCACATACATTAGTTGTTGAGGGTTTTTTTCTTCTTAATGATGCTAAATAAAGAGCTCTCCCCTATTTAAATGTTACTAGCAATTGCTCCTAAAAATGAGTCCAAATGATTAACAAGTATTTTCAGCATAATGAAATGGACTAAACACAACTTGCACAGACTAATTGGGCCATCTCCATGTATTTTCGCAATTCTTATGTTAATATCAATGGGAGATTCACCATATGAGTCTAGCTGTTTTCCCTCAGCGCCTTCCCCGCACCCTCTTTGAAGAAGAACTGGGTATTTCTTGCAGCACGTTTCCAGCCGGTGGGCACCGTGTTGGCAGCTCAGTGCATTGTGGTGTTACATTTTGTTAAGCAGCATAATGATGCGGTCGCTGGTATGATGGAGTGCTTGCTGAGTGCTGAAAACTAGGGAGGTAAATGTTCATCTGGAGCTCAGGAAGCCACTGGGGTAAAACCCAGGATGCAGTGAATCAAACATTCACGTCTATCGCGTTGTCTTCTCTTGGCCCTGTCCTGGCAGAGCCCATCATGTCCATCCTGTGCAGGTATTTACAGCTCCTGCTCTGCAAGAAGTTTTGTTTTCCTTTTTTTTTCCCCCTTCCCTGTGCATTCACTCGTCCTT
The DNA here is from genome assembly GCA_032273925.1 of Rhynchotus rufescens. NCBI lineage: Eukaryota > Metazoa > Chordata > Aves > Tinamiformes > Tinamidae > Rhynchotus > Rhynchotus rufescens. The sequence continues at coordinate 15,839 of JAVCKT010007388.1, forward strand.
ACAAAGTCAATATAAAACAGAGAAGCAGTGTAAAGTATCTGATGTTTAGGCATTTTCCTGAGATAGCTACCCTGAACATGCAGAATTTTCCATCACTATTTCTACCATTTTGGGTTTTTGTTTTGTTTTGTTTTTTTTTTTAATTAAAAAACCTAAGGATGGTCTTGTGCAGACTATGCTAACTCTGAACCCCACAGAGAAAATGAAGTGGCAATAAAAACTATAGTATGAGAACATGGTGTAAAGTGCACGTACAACAGCAAGAGGAGCAGTTGAAGCGGAGATTTCAGTGATCACCTTACTGACATGGCACACAGGAGAGGACTGCTGAGAACTGTAAATAAGATGTATCTAAAAGCATAGATTTAGGGGCTTAGTGTTACTTGTGAGCTGTTGTGTAGCCTGGACGCTCTCCTTGTATCAGTTATTCACATCACGGTGGCTGGTTCGGGACCGTGAGGAGCCTCACAAACTTTTCATGACTTTTCTTTTTTGAGACCCGTTTTGGTGGCTCAGCATTTCTGAGATGAGCCCTCTAATTTGGATGCCTTTAAAAACAATGCTATATGGCTTTACATTTTCAAAGCATTGTTAGATCAATACCATCTGCTGTCTCCTTTCAGAAGAGCCGTATGAATAATTGATTTGGGGGGAGATTTGCTGGCCAAAAGGGAAAAACAAAAAAAAGATGACAAAACAGCTTTGAGTTGGCTGAAGTATGTCGTTCCATTTTGTTTTTTTAAAACCTTTTTATTACATTTAGATATATTTAGAAACAATCATTTCAAAATATAAAACATCATTTAATTTAAAGCTGTTGGTCAAAACATTGCTTGTTTTGAAAGGGAGATATAGTTTAGCTTTCCTTGTTTGCTTTTTCCACTATAGATAATCAGATTTGGCAAGTTACATAGTAACATATATTTGGCAAGATAGTCAAAAAGAAAAAAGGAAAAAGAGAATAAAAAAGCCAAAAGAAAACAAAAAGTAATTATTTGTATTTTTTAGGGCTCTGAATATTTGTTGCATTCCATAAAAGATATGCTGAGATCACTGTCCTTTTAAATTTATCTCTAAAATAAAATAAATAGTTATTTAAATTAAGGAAACAGGGTCATGTAACTGTCACCTTAACTAGATTTATTTGGTGTTCCGGACAGGTTAGTTAATATTTTAGCTATTTCAAGTATCTTCTAATATCCCCAGTCTTTCATTGTGAGTTTAGAGATTAAAAAAATACCATTGTATAAACGTATGCAGCTTTTCCTTGTGGGGATTGGCAGCACAACCATAAACATGGAGAACACCCAAGCTTGTAAATCCCTCCCTAGAATAAATTACGTGGCATTCCCCCTCTGGGAAGATAAGTGAGCATTTTACTTGGGAGGGCTCTCCCTTCAGGCTTCCCTGGGCCCGCTGTTGCAGAAGGAATTATGTTCTCATGACATTTGCCTCTGCCTCTGTGGGAAAATCCCATAGAGTGAAAGCTTTGGCCTTCCAAGCATTGGGAGAAGTGATGGGTATATGCAGAGAACCAGTGGAGGAGTCTTATTCTGCCTGTCCTTTTCACTGCTCATCGCATCTATAACTTATCTATTGTCACTTCTCCTAATTTATCTTCAAAACTCTGGAAGAAAGCGGTAAGCTTTGACCTTTGGAGGTAGCTAAGTGATAACGATGCACATGGAAACCAGCTGATGTTTCCAGAGGATCCATTTCCTCCTGACAACATGCCTGGGCTCCCTGCAGAAGTCCCGATGACCTAGGACCTGAATCTTCCCAATATCTGGTCCTCAGCCTTTATTTCCTCTGTTCTTTCCTATTTTTTCCTCCAATCAATAATCTCATGCTGTTACTCCTGTTGGAACTACCCCTGTGCAGGGCGTCTTGGGGAGCTGCAGTCTTGACAGGGAATTATTTCCACATCTTTTCACACAAGAGATGCACTACTAAAGGTGGAGGGTTTTTTTTTTTCTTCCCCCTGTTCTCTCTTACCTTTTTTTCCAACAGCCCAGAGAACTTTTAGTTCTGCTGCACAGCTTAATCAAGTAGAACTAACTAAATTTTGGTATTTGACAGGAGAGATGGCAATTCTGATTTCATCTCAATCTCAGCCGTTCCTGCTGCATGGTAGGTAGTGAAGTGTAGACACCAGACATGTTTTCAGAAAGTGCTTTCCTGATTGCAGGGGAGCTAAAACCGCTTCTGAGCTCTGCAGAGAAATGACTAGTTCAGGGATGCTCATTCAGTTTCTCCCCACAACGTTTTTTAAGCAATGATGGGCACTTCATGGGCTGCAAGCAGTGAAAATGTTTTGGCCGTAAGTATGGCTGATGACCTGTACTATGGGATGGATGGTTTGAGGGCTTTGTTTCTTAATCTGCTGCACAATTCAGGTCTCATATTCTTACTTGCTTATAAAAGTTTCAGCTGCAGAATATAAAAGAGGGGGAAAAAGTGGGGAAAAAATAAGAAAAATATCACAGAAGGGAAGAAGAGGGGAAAAAATAGTTTTCAGTTGTTTTCACATGAGGATGAGGCTTGTCTCAGCCCAAGACACTGCAGAAATGCTGCGCCATCCCTGCCTTCTGCTTACTGAGGCACTCACAGCTTGTCTTCTTTCCTCTTACGATGAACATTGGGAGAGCTTTCATACCTTAACGTCTTCATATGTCTTTACTGCTTGGTCAGATTTGCTTGAGGTTAGTGGGAAGTTAATTTGCTCAGAGGCGCAGACAGAGGTGGATAGACAACACAGCTGTAGAAGTTCCATTTCTCCAGGAAACCAAGCAAAAACCCTACTAAGCTGGGGCCAAGTGCTCTTCAGTTCACCCAACTATTCGCCCAAATCCTGGGTCGCTGAGCAGCCTTCTGTGGGTCGCCCCGGAGTGGAAATGGGAGCAGGTGAGCTGTTCCTGGTGCCTGGGATTTGAGGGGGAAAAAAAGAAGAAAGGTGCCCGAGCCAGAGCTGTTTTGCATCATCACTAAGCACTGCTGCTGCAGCATCCATGTGTCCAGCAACAGTGGTACC
>JAVCKT010007392.1:0-10341 GCA_032273925.1 Rhynchotus rufescens
TTCCCCCTCCCTCCCCCTTACTCTTTCTACTAGGTTCTTTTTTTTCTCCCCCCCCTTCTATCTCTTGTTCTCTTGCCTCCAGGACCTCATAGTTACTACTTCATGCCCAATCGCTCCTATTCAGTCTTGTCTCTTTTCTCTCTATCCACTCGTAAAGAAAACTTACCAGAATGTGTATTCTCCAAGCACTCTTTTCATTTAAACATGAAGAAGAGTCATCCAAACCTCTCTCCTAGCAAATAATTGATCGTTTCTCCATTGAAGAAGCTTCTTATCTTTGTGTATTTTGTATACCATTTTAATAAGCTTTCATTTTCTTTATATTTTGGCTGTAAAATAAGAGTTTTATAGGAAACCAAAGGGAAATGCTATCGTTCTGTTAAACACAGGTTATAAACAGATGTTCAAGTTCCTAATATCCCCAACTATTTAATCAATCTGTAATTCGCATAGTAGTAACAAGATTATCAGAAGTAAAAATTTCCATTTCCCAAAATATGCAGAAACACTATGTTGTAACTCTGCACAGCTTAACTTTCAAACACACTTTCTCTAATGTCACACACGAATTCCCTCCCTCCCTGCTTACATGCATATTCAATGGACCATATGCTTGATCTCAAATATCTCCAGGCATTATGGATCCTATTCATCAAGAAGTGGCTTGTACACTCATGAGCAAGTAAAAAAAGAGGCCTTTTCAAAGAGTATTCAAGAGTTTTCTGAAAAAGAAATCCCAGTACACAGTGACCTGTACGTACTAGGCCGCAGTCCACTTTAAACTAAACCCACATGTTTCTGCCGAAAACACACACACAGGCATTAAGAAATTCTCATTATTTCACCATAAAGGGTGTCTGCATAGAGATCTCATGAGGGATTTAAGCAGGAGCTTATTGACAAATACAAACCTACTGATTCCTTGGAATCCAAAGGGGAGTCAAAAGAAAGCAGTTTGTAGGGTGACGAGGCAGTCCCATCACCAGCGCCTGACAAAGGCAACGGCGGCTCTAAAGCTGACACACCAACTGCCTCTAGATCTACCATGCAGCCAGATGCTGTGTTGGGAATTTTTCCCTGACGCTGCAGCATATGGGCTTTGCGTTGCCATTTGAAGAGTGCAGGATGGACAGAAACAATCTGGAATGGGTGGGAAATTGATGACACTTTATCCTCTTGCTTACGTTTGCTGTGTGGTTGTTGGGCTGAGCTTAAATGAATCTTTGCCCTTGAGATGAAAAAAAAAATCTTGACTCAAGCAAAGACCTGATGGATTCAATGCAGCTAGTGAAGGGATTAATTTGTCAACTTTCTTGCTTTTTTTGTTTGTTTTTGTTAAGTTCAAGTCAAGTTCCCTCCACATTGTCAGAGAAATGTAGGAGCAGTACAGGATTAAAAGTAAAGAGAAATTATGCCACACTTGTTTCTCAAAACCACAATAATACGGTCACAGCCTTGTTAATGCCAGATGAACAAGTCTGCAACCCTTTCTCTTCTTGCAGACTGTTCCAGCTAAAGCTAAGGCAATTCCATGTGACTCGAACTTACAGGTATATGCAGGTGTAGGATCTGGCCCTTGCTTTATCATTAAGAGCTGTCTGCCATTGCAGCACTGAGCTGTTTTCTCAAGTGCATGAAGAAAGCACTATGCGACGTAGTAGCGTAGCTGCTGACGAGCTGCTCAGCACTGCTATTGTAAGGCAGCAGCCCACAGAAACACAGGGTTTCCTGTTCTTCTTTCCTACAATCTTTATCCAAGAACATCCAAGACTCTGATTACAAAGGTCTTGGATTGCTGCAAATAGAGGTTCCATCCGAGAGGATGAGGTACCTAAGTTGTCTCCACAAAAAGCAGCTGCTGCCTGGGAGGGTAAGGGTGTGGAGTCAGCAGCAGGATTTAGAACTATTGGTGGCAGAAAATGATGAGGCCAGAGGTCCTGAGGAGGAGGAAACCAGATGGCAAGGAGGCATGTGCAAAGGAATAAATGGTGGGCAGCATAGGAACGAGTAAATAGTATGAAAAAGAAAGAGAAGAACAGGAATATAAGTAGCACTGAAGAACATTCAGGAATTTTGTTTGTTTGTTCAAAGACAGATACATTGGAGACATGGAGTATAAGTGTATATGCATAAGTAAAGTAAGATGGAATATAACAGTGCTGAATGGAATTCCTACAGAGAGCACATGTGTGATCTTTAATGGCAACAACCAGTGTTCCAGGCATTTTGATCTTTTCCACCCTTTTCACAAGGCTTTGGTCTGGCAGTTGTTTACTTTAAAGTTTTGCTCAACTAAATTCCACCTTTTAATATTCTTGATATGAGAATTTTCATCTTCCACTCTTTTTACTTCTTACCCTTCATCTACCTCTGAGCACTTCTGCCTTCTGCACCCAGAGCCACAGAACATGGATCAGCCCATGAGACACACACCAGACAACAAAAACTTGGCTCCTGCCACCACAGATGCTCTACTTTTTCTGGAACTTGGAAGATCATTACAGTAACTTAAGAACTGATCATATGCTCATTGCCTTGGCTCTCTTAATGACAAATAACAATTCCCCTAACCAAATATTTCTAACCTAGCTAGCACTATGTGAAAGGAGAGATGGAGGAAGGCCAAGGCTTTTATATCAACTATTCCTAGCACCTTTTGCACAGCAAGTGCAAGTGTTTTGAACACAACATGTTCTACTAGCCATAAACAAGTAAAGAGTATTCCATCCTATCCCAGCACCCATGCTTATCTTTATTATTTGTATGTTCCTTTTTTTTTTCTCCCCATATCAAGCAAGACTTCTCTCAGCAGTTTTAATCAACTGGAAAAGAGAAATAGGAGAGAAAAAATGAAAATAAGTGAACAACAAGAATTACATATCTTACCTGATGCACATATATTAGTTGAACTACAAAATCTATACATAAAATCTTGAATACTTGCTTGGCCATTTCATTTTTTCTTCATTTATCATTCTATCTTCTATTTCTCACTCTATTCTACGATATCTGTTTAGGTAGTCACTCTTCAGGGTATTTCTTCCTCCTCTGTCAAATTCTGATTCTGCAATTACATATTTACAGAAAAATTGTTACTATCAGCAGATAGTATAGATTTGAGTGCATTATTGTCTGTGTCTGGAGTAGAGTCCTTGATTTTACTTAAAAAAAAAGTGGGAAAAAAGCACCCTGGTATAATAATTCGTTTTTTAATTAAACCATTCACAAATGCTATGGCAAACACCAGGAAAATCCATCCTATTTCCATAGTAGTGCTGCATAAAAACAGAGCATGTTTTCATACTCACGGCTTTAATGGTAGGAATCTTACAGATACATGCAATACAATTTAAGCCTGCAGTGTTTATACCTTCACCCTGTGAGTGACTCCTTGTTATAGGGCTTAAAATGGATTAGTTTCATCTTCAAATATGAGATAGAAAGATAACTGTTTGAGTCTGCTGAGTGAGGTAATGTGAGGTTGTTATGATAAGAACCTGGTATTAGTTGACTGTCATAAAATATTACGGATTTATTTATAGCATATCAGATGTGACAGTGACATGGAGCAGATTTTCAAAGCAATTCAGTTCCCAAAAAGAGAGTTAAAAATGATCCATGTTTTCTGCTTGAGTCAACCTTCTCTCTCACAAATTCCTACCACCTGCTGCCTTTTGCCCAGGATATTTAGCCTAAAAAAAAAAAAAAAAAGTGAGGTGTAACTTTTCATAGTACCATTTCAGAGACAGCATCAAGGATAAAGCCACTCCTGAGGATTTTTCACAGCTTTGCCTTTAAAAAAAAAAAAAACAAAAAAACACATAAACAATACCCAAGACTTATACTCCCAGTTACAGGTGTGAGTTTGGCCTGTCTATGGTCTTAGAGCAAATCAGAGCAGTCAGAGATAAAAGTAACCAGAGGTAGAAGCCTTCAAGCCTTTTGTTGTATGAACTATGAGCCTCCATCCTACTGAATGACAGCAAGTTGGATTGCTTCACTTCCATTCTTTTTGCTTTTGCTTTCAAGGACAAGTTCCTCCAGAGAGCATCACAGGTCTGATGGTGATGTCACCATTCAGTTCAGTAATTCAGCCAACATGGAGACTCTTTTCCTGGTGGAATATGAACATCTAATCTTCAGGTGCAGTGCAAAAGCTCTACAGAAGAAAAAATGTTTTTGCTCAGTTAGAAGAATTTTAATCACTCTATCATTTTCTGAGGGGTCTAGCAAAGGTGATAATCTTTTTCTTTCAACTCCAGAAGATACTTTTTGACTTGCCTTTTAGCCATCATATTATAATATTCACCATGGGAAAACATCACTAAGAAATATGAGATAAGAAAGAGGAGAATGCTCACCCAAACCAGGTTCCCTTTGGAAATGTTCTGGTGATTTTTAGTACAGTAATTTAGTGTTTGGTGAGTTTACTAAATCAGGATGAATGAAGCAGTTTTTCCTAATTATATTTCTAAAACAATCAGAAATGGTGAAAATAAAATTAACAGACTGATCAGGAACTTAAAAGACTGTACTTGCAAAGAACTACTGAAATCCCCTTTATAACATAACTCTAAATCATTTTTAGCATAGTGCCACTGATTGATTGCAGTAAACTTACAAGACGATTTAATGTGTTGCACTAAATTAGAAGCAGTCAGAAGTTTATCAGGTAAAAATACATACTTCTATAATAGCACATTCAAGGTTTGTTTTAAACTTCAGCGTTACCTCTTTTCTTTTTTTTCTATCAAAATTACACTTAAAATTACACTTTAAAAAGGAAAACAGGAATTTTTGTTACCGATTTCAGCTTTGTAGTTCAGTTTTGTCTGATTAATAGCAACTAAAGTTTATATGCCAAACGACTCATACAGGAGGGAAAGCAGCTGCTTACTGACAGTGTTCTCTGCAGCACACAAATCTTCCACTTTTGCAGAAAGAGAACAAATCCTCGCTAAAAATACACATGGAGTTTGACGCTCAAGGGGTATAAGATTAGGTCCAGGGTATTGACTGATGAAATAGCCTACAGGCCGTAGGCCAGGAAGGCTGCCTGCCAGTGACTTCATTAGGGTTTTTGCCTATGAAAGGCTTGTCTGTTTGTATCCTGGAAGCTTACATCAATACGTCATTTTGTGTGACTAAAGCAAGCAGAAAGTGTCCAAAGCGCTGGCCAGTTACAGACCTCAATCTGCCTCCATTTACAGGCAATGAGACTCTCGAAAATCAGGTTTTGACCTGATCTGGGTCTCGTTTCAATAGGACTATCATCACTGACTTGAGCTGACAGGTGCCTCACGCAGACACCCCCATTCACTCTTACACAGGTTCTTCCTACAAAAGACCTACAATGATCTCCTTCACAGACTTTTTCCAGGATTCCCAGAGATGCCCAAAGCTTTGCAAGTCTCTGACAGCCCTTTGCAACCACATGATGACCCTCTTCACTCTCTACTTCTGCCTCATGGCAGCAGAACATCCACAAAGCCATGGTGCCAGTGACGCTCAGAGCTGCTTTCCAGGGAAGAGAGAAAGCAAAGAGTGTTTCGTAAGACACACAACTATGTACATCTGGCAATATTAATTTATACACATGCATACACATTAATGTATACACTTACTTTACAAAATCCTTTAAAGCGCACTTGCAGTGGTTCAGGAGGAAAAGATAGGGAAAATCCAAAGATTATCCAGGAAAAAGGTATGGACAGTCCCTTCCTTGAGCTTCAACACTCTCTGATATCATCAGGAGAGTAGGACAGATTAGTCTGGCGGACAGTGACTTAATAAAATTATTTCTGAAGTTAAAATTTTTGTCAAAGAGTAGATAAAGCAGAAAAATTAAGGATAAATATCTCAGCTCCCTGAGCTAGCACTGCACACAGTTGCCTGTAACTTGTTCGTGTAGGATAAAATCAGGAAAATACAATAATGTAGAGTTATTTGCTGTACTCTTAAAAAAAAAAAAACAAGCAAACATTTCACAGTTCTCTGCTAAATGATCACTCTTCCAGGTTTTTTCTCTTTACCTTTTTTTTCCCTGAAATTCTCTGAGAACATACATTTTAATTAGACAAACAACATAAAAGTCTTTGTTAAAGGACAAATTAAAAATAATTATCCTATTAACAAAAATAAAAAATGGAATTATTTCTAGAGAGTTCAATCTAGCTGTCACAGCAAAGTAGGTGCAATGACTTCTGAGAATTTAAGTATTTGTGTCATTGTAAGCATGCTGTAAGTGCCACCTATGTATATTTATTGCCCTGCTGAAGCAGTATTGATTTGATCAGCTTACCTTTGACATCAGCATTTCATAAATTTCTTAGTCATTTCCCCATGATGACCTCACAAAATATGTTCTAATGCCATTTGAATGGTTTCGATCCTTTGTGCAACCCTTGTCTTAAAATTGTGCTCCTTTTCCTTTGGCTCTTCTTTCCCACTTTCCTCAGTCCTCACCCTTCTTCTACCCTGATCCTGTGCGCTAAAATTCTGAATTAACTGCGTTTATCAACTTACCTCTTAAAATACATATTGCTGTAGTGAAGCGAAAGGCAAAGACTATTTTTAGCAGATGGGTTCTAATTATACAAACTTTAGCAAGGGTTATTTCTCTCTCGGCTTCCCCTCCTTTTTTTTTTTTTTTTTACCCAGTTCCTGGGTTGTGCTCCCTTCAATCTTGTCAGCTGTAAAATGGGTCTCTTTTTAACCTATAATGGATCTGCGAGATTAAAGGTGAAGTCATGAATTAGTAGTAGTGACAGCCCAGCACGATGGCCCCGGCAGCAGGGGGTCTCCCTTTGTGCTCGTCCACTCTGACCTCCAGTGCCACTCTCCGTCTGTGGGAACCGGACAAGAAGAATGTCGGGGTGGAGTCAGCGGGCTCAGAAGTGGCAGCTCCTGCTCCTGGCCAGAGGAGAGCTGACATTCTTTCACTGGAAATATTCTGACATCACCCCGTCATACCTCCTCGGTCGTTCATTCGTTAACTCTTTTATGCCTTACAAATGAAAAACAATAGGTTCTGTTACCGGATAAAGGAGGGAGAGAGGGAGGAACCTTTCCCAAGACAACTTTTTCAGATACTGTTTACTTAAAGCAGTGTGGTTTTTAATATCTGGAGGTCAGTGATTTTTCCAGGAGTTGCTTTCAATTCCAGTGAGAACAACAAATAGGAATGAAATGCACCTGACAATATGTAAAGATTTATTTCTGTTTTAAACTTGAATTTCTAAAACAAAAACAAAGAGAAACCCTACCACTAACTCAATTTATCTAATACCTGCTTTTTTTTTTTTTTGCCCGAGGAAGTATGACAAAAAGTCTGTTAAAACTGTTGCAAGTGTATGATGCATTTCCATTTTCCTCCATGCAAGGCTACCAAAACACAACATACTACAAACCCATGCTAAACTAAACCAGAGAAACAGAAACAGATATAATAACTGGTTTCATCTTGAGAATTCTTCTTTTGGGAAGTAACTGAAAGCAGAGGTAAAGCTATGTTATTGTGAAAGTACGAGAGAGGCTCTTCATATTCTCTGAGGTCTATTTTATCCTCATTTAAATCTCCTATAGTCTAAACGCAGGGCTGCGACTCAAAGTCAAAGTGACTCACTAGAGACAATTTCCATTCCTGATCCTCCCTTAGTTGAGGAATACTGTGGTACTATAACTTCTGATGAGAATTCACTATCTTTGCCTTAAATTTCTCCTCAGGAGCTTGTCAGTCTTCTCTGTGAGAGTCAAGTGGGATTTTATCCCCTGAAATACACATAGACATTTTTTAGATGCCTAAATTCAAAACTTCAATCCCTTCTTTGGGGAAATATTTTTCAGGATTCTTCTCATCCTGATCTAAAAAATCCCAGGTCATTCTCCTGGAGCAATCTTGCACTTTAAATTCACTCTTTGAATTCACTTTGCAGATGGGGTATACTTCTGGAATTCCTAAGAAAAGAGTATTGATCCAGCAAGCCTATGGAGTAGAAGCTACGGAGGAAAAGTCAGTATTACAGTCCTCTTTGTTTCCTCATATGGCCCCATTTTGTCTTGCCTGCTGCTCACAGCCAAAGAGCCCACTAAGCATATTGGTGGATGTCCCATAAAACTATCACAGCAAAATTGGAGAATGGTCAACATGAATGTAGGCAAAAGACAAAGCAGAGCAATTCACCTAGAACAGAATTCCAACATCCCTTTTAGCCCTGAGCTTTTTTTAGCTCATACCACAGGAGCAGTGTATATGCAATCATTTCATTAGGATAGCAACAACTCAGCAGGCTTCCACAAGAAGCAATCCTTTCCCCAGGTGTGGGTACAACGCTGGAGACCAGAAGGAATCAATGGAGGAGATGTGCAGATGGCACAGCTTAGTTCAGCTCTCTCAGTAATTATCTGACAGCATTTCCACACTAGTTCATTGCAGCTATGTATTATCCAGTTATGCTTTCTTCAGGTCTGCTGGACATTTTTTCCTAGAATGGGCTCTATCCCTTGCTGGCATTTGTAATTCTGCAATCCATAACGCCACATTTTGAAGACAAAGAGGAAAGTGCATTGAAGTTGTACCTAAGTGGCAAGAGGAGAATGCAGGATTCACATTGCTAAGTGTTGCTTAGCAACATAACATGTGAGGAATACACGGGAGCACAATGAGTCCTGGACCAAATGGGACACTCGTGCTCAGGAGTTTCCATTGAAATCACCTTCAATGTAATGCTCTCCAAGTGCATATCAGTCTGAGTGCAGACAATACCCAGCAAAGCACTGAGCAAGCTAAGCGAAAGAAGTTGATCCTGAAGACGGCTTGGAGCATGGCTGAAAAACACAGGATTAGGACCCGTACAAAATGAAACATCAGGATACATCTGGTATCTATAAAGGGATAGACAAGGGTGGTTTTACCCGCCAGAACTTTCCTTGGAGTACAAGTCAACCCAAGGTCTCCCCTCAGACTCAATGGAAGATACTCATCACTAGGCTGTACAGACATGTTCATTCTCATTGAAAAAAAATCCTGGATGACCCATGGAAATGATTCAGAAAACAAGGTCCTAGTTGGTCTTCGAGAGTACTCCAGGACATATGTGCACATCAGTCTCTCCCCAAAATGGAGAGACCAATCCCACTGCTAACTCCTTGGCAAGTAGTCTGGACACTGGATTCTTCTCTTGTCTCTGGATTGTTATATTAGGGTTATATTAAGGGTTATATTAAATGATGGCCATGTTCTGTATTTAAAATGTGAACTCTGTTTTTTTTTTTGAAGAAAGCTTTTAGCATCCTACTCTGAGAGATCGTGGAATAAATGCAGGTAGGATTGACACCTCTGAGATACTGATAGTGTTGGTGTCTCACTCCATTCCTTCATGTTTTCCCAGTCATTACTACAGGCTGTGCAGGTCATTTTGGATTCTCCCATATGCTGCTCAGGCATGTAAAGGCATGGCATAAACAAGGCTTTGGACTTCATTATAAGGAGGAGCGGGGAACAGAAAGCAGTTCTCCTAGGAGTCCATTTCTTTATTAAAGGCTTCAAAGAATTATCCTGAATTTGGCCCTTGCTGCCTGATTTTCAGATCTGCTGGGCATAGGCCTTGAAAGAAGCTCTTATACATATACTAATGCTAGTAGACCCATTGGCAACCAGGGTAACCACAAACAAATGTGAAGGACCCGTGGAGGATAGGTACTGACAAGTAACTGCCCATATGCTGTCAGACCTGGAAATGGACTTACAAAGGACAGCATAAGAACTCCTGTTCATTCTATATCTGTAGCTCTGCTGGATGTTTTCACTTTTGCCATATCGCATCCCTTCTGAACAGACCTTAAAATTATTTTTCCTTGAGTTTTTTTTTTGGGGGAAATAAAGCAAGATTGAGGTGAGGTGTGTCTAGGTCCCTCAGACGGTTGTGCTGCCATTCAGAGGGACCTGGGCAGTTTGGAAAAGTGGGCAGAGAGGAACCTCATGAGGTTCAACAAGGAGAAGTGCAGGATCCTGCCTGTGGGGAGGAATAATCCCAGGCACCAGTGCAGATTGGGGAGTGACTTGCTGGAAAGCTGCTCTGCAGAAAAGAACTTGAGGAGCCTCGTGGACAACAAGTTAACCATGAGGCAGCAGTGTGCCCTTGTGACCAAAAAGTCCAATGGGATTCTGACCTGCATGAGGAAGAATATTGCCAGCAGGTCGAGGGAGGTGATCCTACACCTCTACTCAGCTCTGGTGAGGCCACACCTAGAGTATTGTGTGCAGTTCTGGGCTCCCCAGTATAAGAAGGACATGGAGCTCCTAGAGAGGGTCCAGCGGAGAGCGACAAAGATGATTAAGGG
>JAVCKT010007392.1:10441-23312 GCA_032273925.1 Rhynchotus rufescens
CCCTGCGCTGGACTCTCTCCAGCAGCTCCACATCCCTCTTGTACTGGGGAGCCCAGAACTGGACACAGTACTCCAGAGGTGGCCTCACCAGGGCTGAGCAGACGGAGACAATCACCTCTCTTGACCTCCTGGAGATGCTCTTCTTAATGCAGATCTCATTGTGGCCAAGAAGGCCACTGAGTGGCCAAGATCAATTAATTAATGAGAAAGATTATTTGTGTATAACATTAGCTCAATGTCACACATGAAGTTCATGTCACACACATGTGTGACATTAGCTCAATGTCACACATACATCTTTTTGTCTAAGAAACACAAGAGGAGTATATAAGAAAAAAAATCACTGAGAGCCCTCCTTTGGAGTATGGGATGAGTGTGATCTCTCAGAATGAAAAGACAGATTGGCCACAGGGCTACCAAATTTTCATCCTGTAATAAATGGCTTGCTAAGCCATTATTTTGGGTAAAAGAACTCTTTGGAGGCTCTGTGCCCACTACTTTTCAGCTACTGCTCCCTGGGATTACTAGCATGAGAGTACAGGGAATCAAAAAAAAAAAAAAACCCAACTAAAAAGCCCCCCGTTATTTTGTCAGAAGAGCAGATGCTTACAGGAACAATCCCCACTTGCTGCACAGCAGCAAAAAAGCAGCCATAGGTTGGATGCAAAACTGGCCAGAGACTTGTACTAAAAAAATTAGTTGTCAAAGATGGACCATCAAATTAAAAGGAGGTGTTGAGGTGGGTTTCCGAGTCTTTCCTCTGCTTGGCATTCTCCAATATTTGCTTTGTCACCTTGAATGATGGAATAGAGAATGTACTTTATAAATTTACATCTAACTCTAGGGCAGGAGGAGGTGGAAGTGCTTTGGAGGACAGGAGTCAAAGCCTGTACAGGTTTTGAGTAATTGGAATGGTCTGTAAAAACAAAAAAAAAATCTGGAGTTCTGCATTTATTTCTGAATTTCAGTTGCATAAATACAGAATGGGAAATGACTAACTATTTAACAGTTTTCAAGAATCTGGAGCTATCACAAACTGAATGTAAGCCAAAACCACTACGTAACAGTAAAAAAAAATCATACTGAAAAGTATAAACAGGAGGGTCATCTACAAGACACATTAAATAATCCTGCTTTACCTGATGCTGGTAAAGCATCAGCTAAAGCACTGGAGGTACCTACAGGTATTAATTTTCAAAAGAGTTGTGTATCCTTTGGAAAAAGTCCAGAGAGGAGATAAGCAGAGAGAGAGGGATCTATGAAAGGAAAAGTTGAAGGAACTCCAATGGCCAGAAAAGAAGACTACAGGCACAGACTGAAGTTTTAAAAGTGACTAGGATAGGAGAAGAAGTAAGGCAAGAGGGGCATGTCAATTTAGCTAACTGTCACTATGTCACGTATTATTGGCATAATATGATGGATGCTATAAGGTAGCTCTGTTTGAACCTCTTGTTCATCCAGGCAGTCACCAGAGCTCACACACATCTATAAGGCTTCAAAAAGTCATTGTTTTATTAATTCTGTGTACAGACTTCTATGCTTCTTATATCATTTCAGGAAGACTTTGGCTAGGACAGCAAAACTTTTATGACACTGTACTCAATCACAAATTCACCTTGTATTTATTTCGTTTCAGACTTACTTCACTGACTCTTTCTAGCAGACATCTGCTATATCAATGTCTTCCATCTTTATTATTTGTATGTTTGCATACTACAAGTTCTCCTTTCTGTACCAATCACCAAAAGCCCTGTTAATACATCAACCCATTTCTGTTGTTTTTTTTCTGCTTTGGGCCCAAACATCATTCTCAAATCACATATCTGTGGCTGAGCCATATCATTTCCTTCACCATGGAAAGGGAATGGGAGAGAAGGCCTTCTGGGAAATCCTGTCTTCCATTTCCCTATAACTTATTTAATTGAAGTTACCCTGACAAGGTGCGTGATAAAGTAACTTCTCTCAACATCTTATCACATTGCTGTGCCTAGGAGTTTTAGCCTGCATTGGTATATATAGACTCCAATATTTGTCCTTAGCAACAATTCCAGGACCTAGACTGCGTTAACTGCCAACACAGTCTTGTCATTCAGTTGAGGTAGTCCCTCAGGGCCAGGGATTTAGATCAAATCACCCTTATAAGCACCTCATCTGCTTGCGCATATTCGCTTCCCCAGTTTTTACCTCACAGCACTCCAGTTTGTAATTTGCTTATTCTATACACAAGTATATTGTAGTTGAAACACGTATCTATGTTACACTGTAATTACTCTCTAATTACTCTATGGTTTAAGAGCTTCACAGGCCAATGAGAAACAAAACCCTTGTGTGTTCCTCCACATCTGCCTAACAGGCACTATGCTTCCAGAGGTTAAGTGCTCATGTGGTTCTCATGGCACAGCAGAGGTAAGCTATCTCCGTCTCTTCCATAGGGCTCACAGAAATAGGTTGACTTGTCACTTGGTTGTCAGATTTTACACTGAAGCATGTGAAGGAGAACTCACATGTTCTGTTCTTCTCATTCTACTTTCTAGACACTAATATCTAGCAGGCAGTAAAGAGCTTGCAGACCACAACCATTTGAACTGCAACAGCCATTTATTGAGTGAAAGTATAACTTAGCTCTCAATTTCCGCTATTTTTCTAAGTATGCTTTGGACATCTCTCAGTCTCTAATAAAGTATTGTTCCCTTTTCCTCTTCACATCCTCATATGTGACCTTAACATCACTCTCATCAAGTCTTCAATGTCCACCAACAATTCATCCATGGCTTCATTTTTTTCCCTGGTTTTCTGCCCCTGTTTTAAATGATTTAAATAATATCTGTTCATGATAAAGTCAGTAAAACATTGAAGAAAATCACTGAAAGATACACTTATTAAGTTCATCCTGGAGAGTTAATACAGTGTTAGTGAAAAGTTGGTAGCAGAGACAGCCTGCGTACAGGGAAGTGTTAGCTGAGAAAACAACAATATTTCTTGAGGCTGCGCAAAGTTGGTGATGGCCCTCAGGGTGGCTGGAGGGGCAAACCAAATGTCTGCTCACCTGTTTGCAGGTGATTCCTGGATCCAGCAGCTGGCTGTCCTAAGCAAGGATCTGAGCATCCCTGAGGCTCATAGCACCCTCCCAATGGCCTAATGTGCTGTGCTGCCTCCAGCAGTGCTGCTATGTAGCCTCCAGCTACCCTTTCCTCTTAGTAAAAAATGTGAGATAAAAAATATAGTACAAGGTACAGCCTCTTATAGCTCCATCAGTCTTTCCTAAAAGCACTCCAATATTTCCTGTCACAATAATACCAGTCCAGGCTAAATTCAGACTTCTTACAGTACAACCAGCCTACTCTGTTCCGTACTGGATATAGTAATCTTTTGAATTCAGTATTCCCAAGGGTCCCCCATCAGGTATAACTCTATCAGGACCATGACACATTTATTACAAAATTATGGAAATCAATTTTAAAATTAAGCTATTTCAAAATAAAACTGAAATCTTTCATAAGAAAATTCCCTTGATTTTATTTCTTTTTATTTTAATTTTAACAGAATGTAATAGATTGTGTTCTATGAATAAAATTCTCTCTCATAACATAGAGATTATTTGCTTAGTGTATTGCAATGATTACAAAATCATTATAGAGAGTGAAGTAATGTGGTTCATTGAAATATTTTTCAAAAAAACTAAACAGTGATTGTATGAAGATCATAATAATTCTTAGAGAGTAATTTTTTTCATATATAGTTAAAATTGCTATGATGGTCTATGATGCTGCCTCTCCAATCACTATCTAGCTCCAAATTCAGCCACAATCTTCTGCCCCGGATCTTACTTAGCTTGAAATTCATATTTCAGTAACTGTAAATGTAGAAAGCAGGTGGTGTGAGGCTCAGTGTTGGGCTCACAAGTAGCAGTGTGGAAGGAAAAGAGACTTCCCTGTAAGAAGCGCTAGAAAGACCAGAGATCTCTAAGACGTAGTACAAGGAATAAGAGTTTTATTTTCTTATTCCAGTTTAGAGTTTTTAGGCAAGACATAAACAGGCACATGAATGGCTCCTACAGTGTCTGTGGTATAGAAGCAGACTGTTCACAGAATCATATTTTAAAAAAATTAAATTATCAATAAAGTTCTATTGATAGAATTCGAATGCCTGCCTGTGTTTAGGCATATAAACTGTTGTTATTGTCCTCGTAAATACAAAAAGTTGTCATTAATTCTTTTTGCCAAATTAAAACCTAAAGAGAATTTAGCAGGACCTCTACTGGAAGACTTCTTATGAGGAGATGAGAAAAGTCTCAGGGGAAGGATAGGGTGACATCAATTGTGCAAGGCTTCTGGAAAGAAAAGAAAAAAACAAAGGTTTCATTTGAGAATCCCTTGCTTTTTTTTTTTTCTGCAAGAAGATATACATTTATTTGGAATATAAAAATAGAAGCATTTGCCTAAGCATCCATCCATGACCAGAAAGAAAAAATCAGGAGATCTGATCAATATGTATAAGTACCTGAGGGGAGAATGTAGGGAGCATGGGACCAAACTTCTCAATGGTGGCTAGTGACAGGACAAGGGGTAATGGGTACAAATTGAAAGATGGAAAGTTCCATGTCCATGGGAGGAAGAACTTCTTCACTGTGAAGGTGACAGAGCCCTGGAACAGGCTGCCCAGGGAGATTGTGGAGTCTTCTTCTCTGAAGATCTTCAAAACCCACCTGAATGCCGCCCTGTGCCCCGTGCTCTGGGTGTCCCTGCTGAAGCAAGGGGGTTGGACTAGGTGATTACTAGAGGTCCCTTCTAACCTCAACCATTCTGTGTTTCTGTGATTCTGTGTGTAAAAACCTTGTGTCTGCTCCCTATGGATAAATGTGTAGATCTCTTTGCAGGAACTTCAAAAAGCACAACATCCTGGAACCACACTCTCACTCAAACTAAAAAGACAAAGAACATTACTAAATTCATGGATCAATGGTGTCAGCACACTTTATAATTTTGTCATGATTCTTAAAACCTGAGCTCTTCCATTTGGGTGGTTCAGTGAGATCTGAACTTTAAGTAGATCAGAAAAACAAAAATAACATCAAAAAAAAACAATGTATTCGTTGAGCCTTGGGACCTATGCTTCCTTGGGACATTGTCTCCCTGGTTCTTCAGTAGCAGCTGAAGAGGGGATACAGATGGAGGCAATCCAGGCCCAAGATATATTTATCTCCAGCTCCATTTCCATATGAAAATCCTTAGGGGATACAGCCTCCATAATCATAGGTGTTAAGCCTACAAATGTGTATGCAATGGATCTAGTGGTTTTCCCTGTTGAGCTTCCTGCCTCTAATTCTCTCCCACACAGCTCCAGATGCTCAAAGAGCAGGTGATAGAGCTACCTGTGTGTGTCAGTGCAACAGGCATAAGACACACAGTTCTTGTTCTCTTTTCTACTCTGTTTTCATTGGTTACCATGGCCAGAGTCTCCCTACTTAGCTTGGGGCTGAACGATGCATAGCAACATACTATACATGAGGACAGGGCACCTTTGCTGGAGCTGCCTGGGAAATATCATCACAACCCCTCATATTCTCTAGTTTTAGCTATGTAAACCTACACCAGTTCCTTCATGTGTGTAAGGCATCTCAAGGTCCTTGGACAGACGCTCTAGAAAGTTATTTCTAATTTCTACCTTCTCCAGCCAGGGCTCTGCTGTGACCACTGTTGTGGACAGAGATGTGTGGATGCTCTTCCAGCTTCTTCCAGTTTATCACTTTCTTACATTCCAAAAAGAGACTCTGTGTGTGTATGTGTATATGTGGACAGCTGCAAATGTTTCTCTGCATGCACACACTTGTGTATATGAATAAATTCTACGAAATTACTATTCCTTCTCTCCACATAGACTAGTTCTTGCTGACAAGGATATAATTTAGTCCTTCCTCTATGCATAGACATGAGAGTAGGGGGGAATCATCTGTGCTGGACATAGCCCTGGCACAGACCTACGTTCATCTTTTCCCATTCCTTGTTCCCTGAAAAAAAAGAGGGAAGCTCAAAACAAATCCAAACCACTATGAGGTGTGTTCTGCCTTAAAAGCCACAGAGCCTATGGAAAAGCTATAGTTTAGTACCAGTCCTTTACTCTTTCATTCATGTAATTTCTGGAAGAAAAGTACAGCTAAAAGTCATTTTGAAATAACAATAATTACCTATAGAAATTTCAATATCAGTTCATGTTCAAGAAAAATTTCAAAAAAAAGTATTTGCCAAAAGAACTGCAATAATTTTTTTAAATACCACATAGCTTTTAAATACTGCATAGCATGCAATAGCATATGCTTATGCCTCATATTGCTTTAAAAATTGTATTCCCCAGTATCAACCACTGAGAAAATGCTGCAGATAGATATATAGAAACATCAAGCTTTCCAATAACTGCAACTTCTCTCGAACACTGCTAGACCACCAAAAATGTCTCCTTTTGAAATATAAAAGCATTTTGCCACCAATCCTCTTCTAGGTTGGTTTATTATAGTTCTAAAGTCAACTCCAGCTCTGTGGGGTTTGTGTTTTTTTCAGGTATATACCAAACTGTATTGTAAGAAAAGTATAAAGAATTTTTATTTCCATTAGATTTTTTTTTTGTATTTTAATCACCTAAAATCATTCTTATGGAAATGAGAAAGACAAAAAGATTCCCTAGGGACTGAGAAACTTCACTGATTTGCATCGTTAGCACTGAAAAGAACTTGCCTGGAAATGGCCTCTTCACATTTCCTTTTACTTACATTTCCAGGCAAAAATAAAATTAATTTCAACATGAAGATTTATTCTAGATTCATATCCCATTTTGATTAGTGTAGCTATTAAAACATGTATATAGCTGGCTGAGATTTGATGGACTGTTTTATTCTTTATTATACTGATTTTTTTTCTTTTTTTTTCCTTTTTTTACCCCATTTATAAAGGGTTTGCAATGTGGAGAGACTTTCAGTGATCATTGATTTTATTAACATTCATAATTAACACCAGTAATTGTTAAGACACTTTTTGAACAATTACCATTTGCAGTACAGAATGATGTAAAAGTGACATTCATTTAACTAAACTCTGCTGTTTTCATTTAACAAGCCTGTCCAAGCATAAGCAAAAATGAAAAAACAGAGCACACTAAATATATATTTAAATGCAGATGAATTTCTATGACAAAGTAGTTCTTTCAAGGCTCAGATCAAAATTTTAAACAGTTTACCTTCTTTGTGTCTTCTAAAGAGTTTTATATAACAAACTTTCAGTGTCATCACTAATAGCAGCTCATGCCAAGGATTACTTTCTTAAAACTGCTACTCAAGCCTTGTGATTTGCAGTACACTTCTTATTACAGGATACATTATGCAGAAACCCTCTGCTATGTGATGGGACATGGCAACCCTGCTGTGAGAATGCCTATCAGCGCTTCTTTTAAGGCCCTTTCTCAATTGTCAGCAAAGTATTTTTTAAGGTTAAAAGGTGTAAAATTATTCTGAAATGCTTTTCTGACCTGTCGCCTATCACTGCAAAAAGCTGCAGTTCATTTTTTTTCTAAAATTGTATTTTTTTAAATGTGATAATATTATAAGAATAAATCTAGCAAAAGGAATATAGTTTTCTATGCTTTTCAAGATCCTTTTTTTATGTTTTAAATACTGATACAAATTAAGATTGGAGTCCATTTTTATATCCAATTTTCTTCATTATGGTCTTTCTAGTGAATCAGATGCAATTAATAAGAAACTAGAAATCATAAAAATATTTCCATTTATATTTTTATGGTTTGTTCAAATGAATTCCTAAATCATAATCTCTAATGTGAAAGTCAAATGGTCATGAGGCATAATCTCATTATACTGATATAAAGCTCACAAGATCTGTCATTCTTCAAGTGGTACCCATACTTTGAAACAATATTGAATATCAGCAGGAAAACTAGAAGAAGGCTTCTGTTCTCCACATAGGTGACTGGCTTTTACAGTTTTACAAGCTGCTTAACTCTAAATTTCCCCAGCTATACACATAATTCAAGGTCAAAGACCTAATAATTTTAAATCCTATATATAACAATTTACAATCTTCCATTGTCTGCAGCTTAGAAATTCCAATTGTAGTTGTTTATATGCTGATATAATGCTGGAAGATATTTGAAATCACTTTATGCTAAGTTTCATTGACTGTTTTGTTCTGTCTTTTGGCAAAGACAGCAACCAGTGTGGAACAAAAGTGCATGTCAGGCACCAAGGGCCCGATTGTCCCATATGATATGTGATATACGCACACAAAGACTCAACTTGCAACTCAAGCCAGGATGAGATATACAAAATAGGTGGTGGAGAGGAGAAAAGATATTCTGCTGCATTTATGTACTGAGCTGTGCTACCTGCACCGAAACAGCAAAGTGTTTATGCCAAGGACTGTAGCACAGCTATAACAAGTGATAGAAGAAGCAAAAAAGGCATCGTATGGTACTCAAATATCCATGGTGATTTTTTTATTTAGTCTTATCCAACATGGACTCACCTGTTTTTTTTTCTGTGTCGCTAGCTATCCATTAGTGCCTTCAATAAGATTTTGTCCTGCATCATTCAATCCTACTAGTGACAAGAACCGGAGTTTCCACACCAGAGTTTCCACACCAAAGTTTGCAAGTTTAGTGCCTGTTGTGTACTGATGCTGGTGTTAGCAATAGAGAGAAGGTCACATTCACATTCTGATTCACATTGTTCTTACCACAATCCATTAACTAACCACATCTCACTGCTATAAAAATTTCATCTTAAACTGTTTATTACCAGCCAGATGCCAAAACAGCCAATTGTCATTCACGTGCATAGAGACAATCGGATCACATGTTTTTGTGAGACATCGCAGTATAGCCTGGGAGGCCTGCATGGTTCCCCAGCAAGCACCCCCAGAAAGTCTGTGCTTTAAGAAAGCACTCCCCAGCCCTGCACACCTCAGCACAGTATGAACAGAGTCACCATTTTCTTTAAAGTGTGGAAAGTAAAAGAAAGTAGAGCTATCCTCTCTATCATTTTGGATGCATTACCTATCAGTTCTCCTGCAACCATTCTGAATGCTGATACAACAACATCCTTTTTTTACTCATCTCCTTAAGACCCTACTTCTTCCACAAAAGCTTCAAGAATCTTACAAAGTACAATCCACTTTCAGCTTCTCTATATACTCTATGCCCTTGGAGAAGGGTATTCCATGTTCATTCTGGGCATTTCCAGGGCGCCTCCAGAATTCTATGCATATTCCAGACATGAGGAAAACAGTTCGCTGTCTGAGCATAATCCCCTCAGGTGTTGGCCCTGCAAAAAATTATCATTGGGTTTAACAATGTGTCTGAGCACTCCATTTTACGTTCATTTAAACACATATATAAAGTATGAGTATAATAGCTTAAATTGAACATACAGATGTTACGAAGTCACTTAGGAGGCGCAAAAAAGAAGCTGAAATAATCACCATGGTGTTAGCTAGTTCTCTCAGACTGAGAATTTTCAAGAATTCTTGGTGTTTGTCTGCCTATCTTTGAGAGATCTCAAATGAGGTAGTGTTTGTGTGTTCTGGCATTTAAAAAGATGTAAAGATGAAATTGCATCCTATTCCATGTACACAACAAGAAAAAAATCACAGAGCAACAAGACTAGGATTTAGAAAATGCATGCAAATACTGTGACTTCCGAAGCACCAAATTAATTGTAAATTCATGTTCCAACTATATTACTTCTGTTTAAGCAATGAATAAAAGGCAAGCTTATGGTCATAATGTCTTTTTAGCACTATCCTCATCCCTTTTCTTGTAATGATAAATCAAAATTACTGCAAGGGAGATAAGGCATACGAGTAAGAAACCTAGAAGAAGCAGCAGACCTCAGAACACTGAGGATGTTTGTTTTTACATTATTTCAGAGAGATTAGGCAAATATAAAAAACAAAAAGCCAAATATAAAAGAAAAATCCTATGTAAAATATGAACCAGCTTTAAAATTTGCTTGTAAAGTAGTCATTGAATGGAATGGGTCTTCTGTCCAAGAAGCATTTGCAAATCTGAATCATGGGAATCTCTGAGAAGTTGTGCTCCACCCTATGCAAGTCACAGGAAGATCTGTCTTCATCCATAAGAAACACAACATGATTGGGTCTTTGAACACACATTTCTGCTGTTAATTCAATGTTGCAGAATATAGCTCTATAATTATTTTTATTTAATATTATAGAAGGATTTAGGGTCCTAAGTCAGAATTGACATACTTGGTGACAATTCACATCCCTGCAAGTCAGCGAAGTGAAGGCAAGGCTGCTCTTTAAAGATGTCAAGTTCCTTACTGGAGAGTCACAAATATCTGCTGGTGAGTATGGCCTTCCTGCTCTAGTAGCTTCTCTCTCTGTGTGAGCAAGAAGATATAAAGAAGAGAAATAGAAAGAAGAAAAAAAAAGAAAAGAAAGAAGAAGCTTGCAGTCATATTTATTACCAATTTGTCCAAGGTTAACATATGCAGGTATCATTTTTTAATTTAGAAATATGAACTAAGCAAGTGGTCAAATGATGTAAGTAATGAATTTCATTTCAATTTCCAAACAGAATTTCAGGAGTTAGAAAGTAGTAGAAATACCAGGAAAATGTTCATATTATAGAATATAAAACAATAATTTGAGAGTTTAAAAATAGATTCTCATCCAGTATTTCTCTTTGATATGCATAAGGTATGCCTATTATTTTCACTACTTCTGAAAGGTTGTGGATGTTTCTAAGCACTGTAAAATACTTTTCAGCGTCTTGCCTTCCTTTCTTTCCTCTGATTTCCCCCTTTCAGTGATTTCCATATTTTTCGAAAGAGTCTCATAACATTGAAAATCTAATTTTTTTTTTCTTGTATATTGCACTAGAATTATTTTAAAAAAAAAAGAAGTAGTTTTCTTCCTAGTGCTCCAAAGAGTTGAACTAAAGCAGAAGACAAATAGAAACAGTTGCTTTCCCTTGGTTTTAAAATCTCAATGGGAATTCATATACATATGTACATATGCTTATAAAACATATATATACATATAAAATACAAAGAAATCAAATGAGGTAATAGCACCCCCTTCTGAGAGTTAGCACCAGAGCTTATATGTTACCCTCACTTTAAAGCAAATCAGGGCACTTTTCAGGGCCCTACAGCTTTTCTATACACAGCTCCTACTTAATCTTCCAGCCTACCATACTGAACTAGACAGCTGTACACACTATTTACTTGGCATTTATCTGCTTCTTCCTATATCACTGATTTCTGCCAGAACTGCTTAGTTGCAAGGCAGCAATTATAATTTGGAGCTCAGGAGCCCATGAAAAATTCTTTTGTTCAGCATACCTATTTCAACTTGTCCATGGAGAAATTAGTCCTTAAGCTGATTGTTTAATGTTTGGATGCCAGAGAGAGATGGCTTCAGCTTCTGCAGTTGGGAGGGTGATAGAGGGAGGTGCGAAGGGGAGATGTAACTCAGCAGGAATATTACTCAATTCTTTGTCTCACTCAATGCTCCTGGGAGGTAAAACTGCAAATGCAAGTTACTTTTTTTTTTTTTTTTTAATGGAAACAGGCTAGCCCTTCACTTCCCCATTACCTCTGTTTCTCCTAGGCTATGGTTACAGCAGGAAAGGACCAAGACCCCATCTTCCTCTTTCATCAGCAAGTGTTAAAGAAGTAATCTTCATCGCCTAATGGAATTATACTCAGAGCCTGGTATTACAAGGGCCAGGGCCATTGAAAGGCCCTTTATGAGTCTCTCTCACCACATACTTATATCAGCAGACATTGACTGGGTCCTCCTTCCTTTGCCTGGCAAAAAGGTCAACATATCTACCAAAAGACGTGCACTTTCCAGACACTAAGGGGAAAAAAAAAATGACCATGACTATTTCTGCCCCTTTCTTCCCCTCCCAACAGTAAATTTTCCAGTATGTGATTTAATTTACATGAGAATAAGGAGATGTTTCCCTGACTTGCTCAGCATAACATGCGGCATAATATGGCCCTGTTATACAGCACAGTATGGGCACAGCTCATCTTGTAACTCAGCAAAGAGCAGTCATGTGAATGGCTCTGTTCTAACAAATGAAGGCTTTAGTGGCACTGAACCATCTGAGCAGCCCACAGCTCACCAATCCAGAGCCAAAATAAGACATGGCAAATAATAGTTATCACAACAAACGCTCATGGACTAATTGAGAAACGCAGCTAGGGTCAAAAGTCAAAATGAGAGCATAAGAGAGCTTCTCAAACTCTCACTTTCGCCAGGTTCTTTTGCCTCTCACTGAAAACTGATTTATCATACTTCTGAGCACACTAGATAAACAGCAGCTGCCACTCACACTGGTGGAAAAAAGTCTTCTGTAGGCTCTGCAAAAAAAGCAGCTAAAAGACCAGGAAAAAAAACAGAGTTCAGTTCTTGAGACGCAATAGAAAGAAAAGTGTTTGATAACAGATGCTAGACCAGTAAAAATAGTGCAGGAACCCTTTAACTTAAAACATAGAAATCCATATGGCACTGAGTTATGTATAATTTGCCATGACAAATCAGTACTCTAGCAGAAAGAGTCACAGCATGTGAAGAAAAAAATAGCACAAACTGAAGATAAGCTAGACACCATTTTCTGCTTGTACTCCCTGGGGGAAAAAAATTCAAACAAACAAACAAAAAAACTCAAAAACCAAAAAACCAAACAAACAGGAATAAAGCCCAACAATAATAAAAAGGTAAAAAAAGACACCTCCAGGAAGTGAATAAACAAACATATTGAGTACAGGAATATGTCAGCATCTAAGGCAAATATTACGCATAAAAAAATACTATTAAAGTCCACAAAAATT
>JAVCKT010007394.1:0-10587 GCA_032273925.1 Rhynchotus rufescens
ATATGTGTTTTGTTCTTAAAATTAAATGTGTTTAAATGCAAATCTCTAAAAACATAATGCTAACCAAACTAAAACATAATTCTAAAGAGGATTGAGGGAGAACATACAAGTCCCCATAAGTCAGATTATATTTTACAAGGCATAAGCCTAAATTTGCGATGATGTAGTCCACATTTTGTTGTGAGATGCTACTGTTTTGTCTTTAGTTGATTTTGACTTCGGCATTCTATCTAGTATTACTATAGAAGAACGTATTTCCATAGTGGCTATATATGTGTATATTCTTTCTAACTAAATACTAAAGGCCTTTCTTACTAAATAATTTAACTGTGCAGTTCCATGTTCCATTCTTCCTCTTCACATACTGATGTACCTTTACATTCCACTGAGTTAAGTGAATGTTTTTGTATTCTAAAGGATCCAAACGTATGTGTTACGGAAGACAAAATTTCATTTACACAGGCAGTTAATGGTGCTGCTTCATGAACTGGATTTGGTTTGCCAGTCAGATGGGCTGTAGGTCAAATTGGAGCTCCTGTGCAGTGTGCACGCCCCAATTTCCCCTATGTGAAAATTGTTTTACGGGGAGAGCTTGCATACACTTTCGTCTTGCTCCATGGAATTCAATGGAATTGGGAAGCAACTGAGAGCTGGGATGAGCATCCAGCCCTACACAGTAGGAAAAACTCATAGATACCGTGTATTAAAGTAGCCTCTATCTGCTAAGCATTTTTCCCTAAGAATTCCTTCCACCATCTCATAATTATTTAAATAAACCAGGAAATATTCTTTTAACAAGAAAATGAGCAGAAGGTCCTGTAGTTTGTGCAATACATGCACACTGTCCAGGATGCTATCCCAGCTACAGCTAGCTAAGAAAAATAAAGCTCTTAGGGCAGCTAAATGTACAGCAGAATTGATACCATCATTAGAGGGCAGTTGTCACAGAGCAAATATGAAAATGTTGCTTCTTGCCTTGAGAGGGGCTTGGGTCTGTCGTGTGAGCAGAGACACATTTAGAAACACTGCAGCAGACTTCCCTCACACCACAGCTAGAACATTAGTTCCCTGATTTAAATGAGCCTGTCTTTAGCATAAACTAAACACATATTTGCATGATTGTTATTATTTGAGTAAGGAACTGTGACCACTGTGTTAGAGATGATTCTATGAAAAATGACTTTTTGGAATCTACTGAAAATCAGCCCCGCAGTGCTGAGGAAAGAATTGCAGAGTGGGGCTGTGGGGCAAGAGACCTTGATGAGTGACCTTCTGAGAGCAGTTAAGATATCAGCTGAGTAACATTTATTAACGCTTTAAGAGAAAGCCTACTACAGTTTACCTGAATGTAATCAGATTCTAATTGCTTATTCATTCAAGCAGTCCTATTTTAATCAACTACTCGTGTATAAAACAAGCAGGGAGTTTATTTGAGGATTTCAAAATAAGTCTTCATATTGCTGCTAACAGAGGTATACTCACAAATAATTTGGCTTTTTTTTTTTGTTTTTGCTATGAGTCAGCTAGATACTCACTAAATGTTTTCTTTATTAGCAAAAAAAGTTAAAGCTAATGTATACTATATTACATTTATTTCTGATTGTCTTCCTCTCAGAGGAAAAAAAAAAAAAAAAGCTTTAAAAATAGTAGAAACTGTTCTAGAAAGAAATCTGACTTTTTGATTAGTTGATCAATAATTCACAGCTAATTATTGAGTAATTATGAAGGCCTCTAACAGAAAAGAGAAAGGATTCTATGTATCCAGTTCTGTGTATCCAGGGAAATTCCCATCCCATCTGGGCTGGGAAGCTCCACCTGCAGTCAGAGCAGGTCAGGTCCATCAATAAATGTGAAGGACTGAGCAAGAGCTCTACTGAGGAACAGGTGCTGTTGCAACGTCTTAAAAAATGCTCCTAAAATGTGTTAGGAAGGTGTGCTCAAGATGCTTTTCCAAAATGTTGTTTCCTTAATTGCTGTTAGTTCCTATGTAAAACTGTTACTTTACTCTTTTAAGTGGTAGTTGCCACCAATGGAGAAAAAGAAAGCCCATGGAAGAAAAAGGCAGAGGCGAATTCTGTATTGTCAAAGATCTTTATATAGCCAATTCCAGGGATAAAGGCAGCCTAATATTGCCTGAATTATCTGTTGAATGCGTGCTGGTCTGGGACCTTCTGAAAAAATTGCTTTGGGAACTTCAGATCATGAGTACAGCACCTGTGCTGGTATTACCTTTGCACTCCTTGTACTAAGGTAAGCAGTGTTTTGTATGAGAAGCCCCATGTGCATGTAACATGTTTTTTACTTAACAGTAATGTAAAGGGGATCCTATCTGGCCCTCCAAGTGGTGGCACATCCAGTGCTCAATCACCTGCTAGAGGGATGGACAGTAGCAGGACCCCACACCAGGTTAGCAGGCACAGGTGCTCCTAAGCAGATGGCAGGTAGGTCAAATAAATAATCACTCATGAGTTATAACTAACTGGCTGGTGCCCTTAGCAAGTAGAAAATCAGAAGCGCTTTATATATTGATACTTGGATTTCTATGGCTTTTCCCTTTCTTGTTTCTCAGAAATAACATATGCCTTTAATGGTGCTAAAACAAGTCTAGGCTTGCTGGTGTTGACCCTTGGGGTACCCACAAAAATGAAACTCAGTTTTGATGCCAAAGGACCATACAGGAGCTGTCTGTGGCATTGCTTTGTGTAATGTACAACCGTCATGTATTTACTAAAAAAGGGCCTGTTTTTTTCCTTACTAGGCATAGTTAGTTCTTTTGAGCAGAAAGTATTTCATTTTCAGCAGATGTGTCTCATTCTATTCCTTGTTTCCTGGGAGGATGCAGAGAAATGTGACTTAACTATGAGGGAGTGAAGAATGAGATGATGAATAAATAGCCAGCCACCAGATGCATACATTTTTTCCTGGCTATTGCAGTGATGTGTAACTAATGAAACAGGGAGAAGCAAGTTTTTTGTGAATTTTTACTATATAGTCCATAGAACTCTTATGTTCTGGACTGGAGCCTCCTAGACCAAATGTTCAGAAAGGGTCTGAATGTTCCCACCAGCCCCACTGAATGAGGCATGTGCACTGTCTGACTTAGTCTGCATGGCATCTGTCCCGTTTTGCTATTTTTTGTAAAACTCAGTCACCATTTATGGGTGTCTTAAACACCTGGTCTTGCATTCCTCTTTTTATTTTTTTTTTGCATTGCTTCCTGCTATTTCTCTGAGTTCCTCTAGATATGCCGCGCTCAGCTTTAGCTGCTGCTGCTCTTCTGATTTATTGTCCATAATGAGGCTGTAAACTTGAACCAATGCATGTTTTTACCATGTATTATGCATGATAGCATGTTATATACTTTATCCTCACACTGTAATAAAAAATGGAAGTTGTGTGTAGACTTAGTTTTAGCAGAGGAAATAGTGGTCTGTTTTTCTCTCTCGTATCATGTATTGTTAAATAGTACTTTGAACCTCTGTGAGTGCCATTAGCAGTCAGCAAACTCCTGAAACCAGTTACAAAAATATTTACTAAACTTACAATTTTTTGCTTTAATTTCTTAAATAATTGATCTTGCCTTTATAAAACTATTCCAGAGCTTGCAGTTACATTTCTATCTTCTTTTCTACAGGACGCTTATATTTGGTTGTAACCTTGGGAATGACTTTCCTGACATGTATAATGTCAAGGTATAGTCAGAACAATACTCTCAAATTTTCAGCATCTATGGGAGTTTCTTCTTTCTAAATGGAATTTCACATGTAGCAGGATAGCTAAAGTGCCAGTTATTTTTTCATGTTTTTGCTGCTGGAAATAGTATTTCTGAGGATGTCTGGAGGAAAAAAAAAAAAACCTGTGTGTTCAATGCTTTTGGGTGTTCCTCTATCTGCCCTCACATATGGACACATGCATATGTATGCATATATTTGCAGACAGGAAAAGTGTCTATGGGGAAAGTAGACGCTCCTTTTAAAGATGGTGGCAAGCCAAAACTAAGATCATTAATCTCTTTTACATTATAAATATAAAACTTGTGTAGTACTTGTTTATTCATGTTTGGTCTGTATATTTTCAAAGCTTATGTCTACATTTGAGACAAATGAGCACAACTGGATCTGATCTGCAGCCTGAAACTGTTGGTGCTAAGAATGTGATATCCACACCATACCCATCCTCTAGTTTGGTCTAAACTGCTTTGTAAGTGCACTCCAAATGAACCACTATAACATGCTACCTTGTGGGAAAGTGTAATTCCCAGAAGCCTAATTTTGGCCAAGCAGAAGTCCAAAGCTTTATGTTTTCCCTCACTGGACTTTGTCTGGGTTCCTTCTTTCCATAGTTATTTTCTCCAGCTTCTGAGATCTGATTCCCTTTGCCTGATCATATGTATCAAGGACTCCTGATTCCTCCTAAAGTTAGCATCCAAGTGTGCTCTGTAAGTAAGGTGTGTGACATAGGGCAACGTAATTCAGCAAGGGTACAGGATGGAAAGTGCCTGGTTTGATGCACAATTAATTGTAGTAGACTTGTGGATGTGCTTTTATCATGAACATGCTTGCTAATGCATCTACTGTTTTCATATACAGCATCACACATAATAACTCTCTCCAGTGTTTTTCCAGGGTATTTTGTTCTTGTGGCCTTCCAATTATATCTGTATGTGTGTGCATATGTGCACGTATATACAGCATACAAGCATTCTTCTGTTTTTATGGGGTTGCTAGTATATGCTGCTCCTGGCATGAGCTGATGTACGCCTTGGTTTGCTTTTTATTGTGTGGGCTAGTATATTCATTTTAAATACCACTGTAGATTTAGAAAACTTTCATACTATTTATACTTACTTTAGATGTTTTTGCTATGTGTTTTTCCTGCTATAAGCTAATTAGATTTTGCTCTACTTGGAGAATGTGCTTCTATGTACTTGCAAGATTGTGCCTGGGGTATTTTAAAATATGAATAAATATATACAATTTTCCAATCTCCGATTAATATTTTTATCATGTATCTGAAATAATTTATATCAAATCTTGTGTACCCAACTTTTAGTTTTATTGATGTATATAAACCACTATAATCACATATGACAGTTCACTAAATTCAAAGAATATATTTAATTGCCACCAAAAAAACCCCAACATTTCCAGTATCATTGAGTTTATCAAATATAAAACTTAAAGTAGTAGGCACTCATTTTTTTCATACATGTGTAAAAATATACGCGCACACACACACTTCAATAAATTGAGATTTTTAGGAAAAGTACATTGGATCCCATCCATAAAGTGCATGTCTTTCTGCTACTGCTCCTCAGAGCATAGCATTTTTGGAAGTACGAGTCACTGAAACCCTGCCAAGTAGACATTAAGCACATGGCTGGGATCTCAAAAGGCAAAAATCTGTAAGAAAGAAGACATTTAATAGAAAAGTGGGAATCTCTGCTTGCGGCTACAATGTTGACATGAGCGCGAGGGGAACCTGTGTAACTTATATCATGAAGTATATCCTGTGGTGCTCAGAAAGGAAAGGATCTATATTGCCCTGTTTGCATCCAAATGCCCTGATTTATTGCCCTAAGACAACCATTAGAAAGCAGCAGGCTCTAATATACAAATCTGAATTTGTTCTGTGTGGAATATGTGCTGAATTATGACCAAGTAGGTTAGTGAAAGGCTTGGACATTCCAGGTGTGCTTATCAGCACCAGCACACATAAGACAGCAACTGGAACCAGCTAACTTTGGGCCATATTCTGATACTCAGATTTAATCCTGAGAGAAGATTGAAAAGCACAATTAAAATGATTTATTTCCTATACAAGCTGTGCCATTTTGTGAGCCACCTCGGTGAGGGGAAGGAGGCAAGACTAAAACTAGATAAAAGAAAGAATTTCCATTCATGTGCTCAGCTTATGAGAGTCCTTCAAATTTGATATTCTGCCAAGGGGCTTGTTAAGAATTTGTGTGTTATTTTTCAGACATACTCTCTGAATATACCATAATGCTCACTTCAGAATCATTACAGTGAACTATGAATGCATACTAATAACATGCTGTGATATGGATTCATTTCATCCTTTTGCCAGGCAGGATAGTCAGTTTTGTATGCTAGTTTTGATCTACATTTATACTTAGTAATAATGGCATAGAATGTGAGTGTGAATGTACTCAATTATTTGTCATAGAACAAGATACTCAGAAAAAATTAATTATCAACATTAGACCTTTTCAAATATCTAGAGAATACTCAATCTAGCTACCCAAAGTTTTTGTATCTGTGGCTATACATTTAGATTTCATTCTATTAACTTACCCCAGATCATTCAGGAATTCTAGTAAAACAGTCCCAGTGATTTTTCTCTTTAGTAACAGCTCCCTTACTCTACAAGTCTTTGACCACTGATAAAAAATATTAGCTAGAGTATGTCCAGGAACACAGTCCAATAGAATACCTCTTAGGTGATCATTTCCCACTTAAATTCACATTTCTGTAATGCCATTTAACCAGTTTTAAATTCATTTAATGCTTAAGATAGCAGTTTTGCATTATCATAGTTTCTTAACTCAAATGCCATGAATACCACATCAAATGTCTAGTAGAAGCAAAGTAAAACAGCAGTATTATACTTTCTAGCCATCCTGTATTGCTTTTAGAAGAAGAAAAATAAAAAAAGCCAGCAAATTATTTGACAGTATATATTTTCCATATTGCACTTAGATTGGCATATACCATATTTCTCGCCTTTAATTAGTTACTAATTGAGTCCCCTGTCAGCCATTTCATTACTTTGCTCCAGATCAATTTCAGACTGACAGGACTATAATTATCTAGGTCATTAAGTTTATCCTTCTTAAATATTAACACAACATTAGTTTTCTTCTAGCTTTCTGGAACTTTCCCAATTGTTTCAAGACTTGCCAAAAACCAGTAACAACTGTGCAGATTCTTCTGTCAACTGCTTTACAGCTCACAGACATAAGTGATCTGAAGTTTCTTCCACAAATATTTCTGACTTTAGTAGCTTCTGTTTAATATTTGTGGTTTTGTTGCATGGTAGTTCATCTTCTTCCTCACACAGCATTACTAATTATAAGGTTTTTTTTATTAATTCAGAAGAACTTATGGAACACATCTTTCTTGTTTTCATTATTCTTAACAAATCTCCTGCTTTAATTTGTTTAAGAGCTGGTACCACTGTAAGGTATTTGAAAAATATTATCCCTAATTCTCTGGCCATAAATTTCTCCTTAGAGCCTTGCTACCCTTTCCAGTGGAATTACTTATGTAATTCTTCCAGTCTGTTTTCAGTGTGATCAGCCTTGCTGCTTCATTCAATTGATTTACAATTAGAGGCATGAATTCTCTGAGCTAGCGTTCTTTTTAGATACATATTGTTTTCTTGGCTTATTTCAGATATTTAATAAAGTTTTTGTAAATATTTCCCAATTATTATCAGTTGTTCTCTCTTCCAGATCATTTTCCTTTATAGTCGCTTTCTGTTTTGTGAAATGGCTGCACCATTCATATTACTATTTGGCTTTTGCTCTCTTTATGCATAAAATGCAATTAAGCTGTCATCATAGCCACTAACACTAGGTGCTCAGAGCAAGCTTCAGTTTTTTGTAAGACATCATGTCACATAAAACTTCCTTTTATTTCTTGAATGGCTTCCCTTTTTGATTTAAGAAATGTTTATATATATGTTTGAAATTCTACAGAGATTTTAGTAGCAGCATCATGAAATTTTCAGTGTATGTCAGGTAGATTGGTCTCTCACACAACAGTGCGGGTTTTTTTGCTCCAAAACATTAAGAGATGGTGCAAAAGGAGGCAGTCGTCCTGCTCCCTTCTGTGATTTCATGATTTGCTGCAGACAGCAGTTTCAGTAGCATCTTCAGTTTGATCAGTTAGAATATTGATCCATTGCATTTTACATCATTTGCTTTTGAGTATCAGTGACATGAAAGCAAACTCTGCCTTCTTCCACTCCGAGTTCCACTCGTCCTCCCCTTCTCGCTATTTGAGCTTTCTGAATTAGGTTTTAATCATTGATTTTAATATTCCAATTATGCATTTCTTCACATCTAGTTTCATTAATGCCTACATTGAATTTGTAAATAGCTCATTCTAATTCCTTTCCTTTTTTATCCAGGCTCTTTAGTATTGATTTATAGAAAATCTACAAATTTACATCCGTGATTAATTTTGGCTTTGTCATCTTAATTTCATGACAAATGAAATCAATTATTTGTTCTTTTGATTCAATTTCTCTTTTAGCATGAATTTCATGTAATCCTCTCAGCTGATCTCTCCAGGTCCTTTCCTAGCATGCTACTACCCTTTCTCCTTACCCTGAAACTACCCATATTGTACCATCTTCCTTCCAACTTCAGAGGACAGACACTCTATGTTCAGAATCTTTTTTTTTCTTTTTCTCTTCTTTTTTCTCCTGTTTTATTTATCAGCCAAGAATAATATGCTAGAGGATCATGGAAACCTTCTTCAGCACTATTTGGGGTTCCCTGAAATTGTCTGAAAACTGTGAGATCTCCCTTGAAATAGAATTAGCAGTGCTTAATGCACATACACCAGTGGTCCTCACCGGCAGATACCAGATGCCTATTCAAACTTAAAGATATTGCACCTTCTTATGGAAATTTTAAAAGACAACCAACTAGCATTCTCCAATGCTTAAGCAAAACGCTCTACCAGAAGACTTCTGATTAACTCTCTGATTAACCAAGGACGAACTATCTGAACTACTAGTCTTTAACAATTTATATCTGTCATCTTGGCATGGGAGATAATGTACCAGTTACAAGATATCTGGGCAGATTTGCACAGCATTTTAGTTACAAAAACAGACTTACCACATCAATATCTCTTGTGCATTGAGCATCAACAGTGATTGGGCTACTGATGCCTTACCATGAGGTCTGATGATTATTTAGTAGATATGTTAAACATTATCCTGCATAATTATCCTGTAACCATTATCCTGGGACCAACTTTGACTTTGGCCTACTGTTATAAAGCCCAAGTTCATTGAGCGCGGCTACTCAAAATAAAGCTAATTAGATCCATTTGGTCCATACTTTTTTTTCATTTTCTTTTTTGTCAGCACATCAAAAAAGCAGATGCTCAGATTATTATTCTGCTGCTCTAGAAGTTGCATTACTTCATCATATTAGTGATCTGATAGATGAAAGGCGCTTGATGTATGGTGATGTCAAACTATACAGTTTAGTGCAGAGTCTAAATGCTCAGTACAAAGTCTGATTGCTCCCTTGTCCCATCTATTAATTCTGCAGAACTAGGAAGAGAGCAATGCAGATGTCCCCTGAACATGCAGTGGTGGAACTGGAAATCCTCCAGGATTTGACTTTGCAGAGTAAATCCACAATGGTTCAGTAGGAGCCCATGCATTGCTCAGATACTTTTGCTGATGCCGAACAATGTCTGCACACAGGTTGCACTTAGAGCATTTGTTACAATTTTGTAAAGAAAAAACACACAAAAATAATGGACAGAGCCTCATAATCCTTCTTAAATATCTAATTTTGGTGGCATTAGGCTTATGTTACGGCTATGAATAACAGTTCCTCAGCTACTTGGAGCTGTGAATCACTTTTGGTGTTGTCTTGATTAATAATCCCACGCACGTGCGCACACACACACATAAAATGACATGATAAAAGTCTCATGCACTAGAATAGCCTAGAGCAAGCCACTTTTTTTTTTCTGAAAGTACTGTTAGAGCAAAGGCAGACTGAAAATTTTATGTTTTTACAACTAGTTAACAGCTCTATACAATAAGATATTTCAGATCTCCAAAATACTGTGGAATTAGCATGAACACTAAAAGTTTACATTTTTTGCCATTTGTTCATGCCATCTTTAAAACATCAGTTTTTTCCATCAGTACCTCAAAGCTTCTTCCAAAAAACGTATGTAACAGACTGACAAGGATAAGAATTTCCAGAAGTACAGAATTTCCAGAAGCATAATTCAATCACGTTAATGGGAGCAGCAGGGATTTAAGAAAGGCAAAGAAGAGAGTGAATATTTAAGCTGAGGACATGCAGCCATAGCATTCCAGCTCTTAATGTACTGTCCTTCTCATTCGAATCAGCAGAGGCTCCTACCTGAGGCTTATTTTGGGACTCGGGACTTGCAGCTTCATAGCTGCAAATGTTATAAAGCACAGGGAAAAAAAAGATCAGATTGTTTTTTTGGTGCTGAAATCTTTGTTTTATCTTTCATGATCCTTGTAATGGCAACGAGCCTTACCGACAGTTCAAGTAACTGTCAGAATGCGGATTTGCAGATAAAGGAAGGCCAGGAAGTCAAACTGCATCAGTTTTCAAGGGCGACTTTACAATCCTTGGGAATTTTAAAATGTGGGAAGCAGAGTATTAATTTGAGTGCACTGGTAGTGAATAGGATAATTTAATAGCACCTTCCGCTCTCAAGTATTTCTTTCCTTGAATAGATTATTAGACAGCAAGGGTTGAGGATACAAACCTTGAATCATGAAAGCATCTGTACCTGCTGAAGAGGTAATACAATGAATTAAAACCACTGG